>CM023357.1:6493943-6590524 GCA_013282895.1 Eriosoma lanigerum | reverse complement strand
TGTGTGTGTGTGTGTGTGTGTGTGTGTGTGTGTGTGTGTGTGTGTGTATTGTTATTTTTAAACGTGGGAGTGTAGCACAAACATATGGTATTATGGAATGTATGATACACATAATCTAACACTTATGATGAAAATGTTCGACGAAAATAATAATTATATTATAGTAACGTGGGCGCCCAAGCGGATGGACAGGGGAAGGAGAATTCCCTCTCCCTAGATTTGGAGTGGATATGTATTTAAAAATTTAATTCAAAATCATAATGCTGTATTGTAATTATATTGATGGTTTAACTAGTTAAATCTATTAACATTTAGCTTGATAACCGCAAAGATACTGTGCGTCATAATATTAATGATGTTACTAATAGCAAAATTGAAAAAAAAAATCATTTTTTATCACCCACTGAATTTTTCGTAATATTATTATTGGCATCCACGTCCAAAGAAATTGTTGATAAACAAGCCAAAATCACCATTTACTAATGATGGGCACTACCGACTAGTTTTGATTATCGAATATCATTCGATAGTCCAAACAAACTATCGAATGAATAACCGATTGTTTTCATTCGAATGGGTATTCGATAGTCCAATCAAACTATCGAATGAATAACCGATAGTTTTCATTCGAATCAAAAACATCCGATAGTTGTAATCTAATGAAAATCATTCGATAGTTTTATTCGAATGAAAATCATTCGATAGTTTTATTTGAATGAATAATCGTTATTTATTAATCATTCATTCAATCAACTCCATGGGCATAGCGCATAATCTGGATCGGATTTGTAAATTTGGATCACTGAGGCACCGAGATTTTTTTTTGATGTCCAATCTTATAAATTTTATCTTTTAAACGTATTTAAATTATGTTTAATTTATCCAGATTAATTTTACTAACACTACTCTTTCTATGAATTTGTGTATATGCCCACCGAGATTTTCTCGATAACTTGTTTGGCTAATTCGAGTCTAGTATAGGTAAGCAAGGCCGTATCCAGAAATAATATTTTGGGGGGGGTCCAAAATATGTTTATTGAAATTTTACTGAATTTAGGTTTTAAAATGTGGTTAAAAATAAGACTTATAATAAGTTCTTTTAAACATTCGTAAAATACTGAAGAAATTTCGAGGGGGGGCCGGACCCCTTGGACCCCCCCCCACAGATACGGCCATGTAGGTAAGAGAGAGGATGTTTAAACACTCCCCCGAAATTTTATATCTTTTACATTATGATTTAATATTATATAATACTGCTATTAATACAGACCCTAACTACTCCAAAAATATTTTTCTAACTACGCTCTTGAATCATTTGAATAATTGAATTTATATTTATCAAATTTTAGTTGAAATTATTTGGTTTAAACATGATGGTTAAAATCGTTTTCTATTAATCTTTAGGATTCGAATAAAAATTTCTATAAACTTGAGTGGTAATATTCTATTATCTTGGTGATGGGGCCATAATGAATGGTTTAAACAAAAATTAATTATATAATATATTAATAAAATAAAAATACAAATACGTAAAATAGTTATGAACACTCAAAACTCAACCTAATAGTTTACAAGTATACTTTAATACTATTTAACGTCCTAAATTCTTCAACAGTCTAGTTTCTACGATACACGTGTTATGTCGCTATAATTGTTACGTGTAAAACTGTAAGATGCAAATTGACAATTGTTAATTTTTAATTGAACAAATGACACAGGAGACACAACAAGATAAGTGATAACACAGGTAAATTGGCACCACGAATTAGCCCATAGATAATAAAAGTACTTCTATTATCTATGAATTAGCCACAAAGGCAACTTTGTTTGTGTATGATAGCCACCACCACGCACATTATATCTAACAAAGTGACAATGGATGATTCATTGTGTTAAAAATTATTCTATGGTTCTATTCCAATTTCGAATGAAAATCCATTAGATTATTTTATTCGAAAGAAAATCATTCGATAGTATTATTCGAATGACAATCATTCGATAGTTTTATTCGAATGATATTCATTCGATAGTTTTATTCGAATGATATTCATTCGATAGTTTAAAAATACAATCGAATGACTAGACAGTTTTAAACTATCGAACAAGTCGATAGTTTTTATTCGATAGTGCCCATCATTACCATTTATTCTTTCGGGTAGAAATAATAGTCGGATCACCATGAATATAGGGTATGTTTTCTGTAGCAAATTGCGTCTAGTTGATAGGTACTTCATTAAGCTCATATTTTGAATTTCTCAAAAGTTTTTCCTTTTCTGTTATTTAAAATTTATTTATTTTATGATAACTAATCAACTAATTGAGTAATAATAAATAAGTGTATTAATAATTAATTAATAGTATATAATTATTATTAAGATATTTATGTTTTTTAATTGGTTTTCTTCGACATGCTTAAGAACTACAAGTATATTTATACGATGTTGTATACAGAGGAATACAAAAAATCCTTTACTTTGAAATGACTTATCCAATTAAAAAAATATTATATGAAAAAAAAAATAACAACTATTCTAAATCACTGTTCCTTTTTTTATACTTTTTAAAATAGTTATGCTTACATGCTTATGTATATTTATTCGCCAATAATAATATTGGTATTTCATGAAAATAAAACCATCTTTAATTTTGTTCATAATTAGCACTAAATTTAACCTAACGTATACAGTATACTTAATAGTTAATATCATTGTTTTGCATGTGGGCTGTTTATGCATTGTTCATTAGATAAACGTTGACGGAATATCATACGAAATAATTCTCTCTTTTATACAAAGAGACTTTAAAAACACATGACTATAAAAGTTTTTATTTTCATTGACTTTATACGGTTGTTAATTTTTTAAAAAACACCAACAAAAGCTTATAATCCAATTTAAACATAGCTACTATTATTAATTAAAAAATAATTCAATTTATTTGAAACGGACTTTTATATATGAAATTATTCAAAATGTTTCAAAATAGAAAATAATTATCCCATAATACTTGTACTTAAAATAAATGTATAGTAACGTGTTACAATAACATGTTACATCGTCTTATTATTTTTACATTTTATGTCAACTGTAAAAACACATTTTGGATTTAATATCAATCACAATTTTCTTTTGTGGCAGATCTACACGTTTATGAAATGCAAATTTGCTAAGCTCTTGTATTAACCTTTAGTCAAAGTTACATATTCACAAACCATTTTTTTTCTTCGAATAAATAGTACGGTGTACGTGCGAGTTTGAACTGATTTCTTAGTACTATTGTTATTTGTTTTTCATTTAAACATCTTTATATTTATTTAATATTTTGTTTTGCTTTTTTTTCATTCGATTTAATAATATTAAACTATATCATAATAATTGGTACGAGTACTTACGTTGTTTAGTATCCAACAATTTTCCAAATAATGCTATTAAACAAATGTATTGTTTATTGAACGTTATATAAATGTAAGTTTAATCAATAATAATTAGTGAATATTTTATTATATCTGATAACAATACCCTATGACCTATTTTACAGAAATCAATTTTATTTTCTGATTAAATATCGTAAACAGCTGTAATTTTCTTTCATACTGCGTAGGTCTATACCATGTCCCGTGGCAAGCAACCGGATATTTTATTCATTCAAGACCCGAAGTACGAAAAGTACGTAGTTCCCATTGGCGCCATCGAGGGGTAACGAATTTAATTTACAGCCCACTAGACTTATGTTTACACTATAACTATACTATCGAATGATCAAACAACTCTGGACTGGAATAAACTCGGGTCAACTTACTGTTGTGTATACAATAATCACCTTTTGAACCGTATAAATTCAAACAGTCTAGGAAGCTAGTTTATAAGATGATCCCCAAACAAACAAAATAATGCTTATAATTTACTAGTTTGATAATCAATAACTTTAAATTTACCTTTAAGCAATAAACCCACTAAAACAATTGTTTACGTAGTTCAAGTTCTAGAATAGATTCGTGACTTCAATTATATAAATTAAACTAATAAAAAACGAATCTCCCCCCCCCCCCCCCATTTAATATCGCATTATCTATAATAATTTGAGCTTGATGAAATTATAATATTATAATGTTTGAGTCTCAACGTCATTGTAAATTGTAATCATATTTAGATAATCTTTAAACCCTATCAAAAAAAAAAAAAATTCTACGAAATTAAATACTGAATAACAATCACCAAGTATTTTCACCAATTAAATCCAATTTATTACATTTTTTAAAGATACTATTGACTAACCAATTTTTTATCTCTTCTTACTTATGTATTAAATTTATTTATGTCAAAAATTAATTTACCTTATACTTATTTTTATATAAATGTATTATATATATATTAAGGACATAATAATAATTATAATTAATTATTTATTTAATAAATTTGATTTGTATAATAGTGGTGATAACAAAAAAATCAAACACATTATAATTATATTGATGTCATGATGTGATGTTCTAGGTAATATATTAATTATATTATTTTATTGTTGATATGTGTACATATATTAAATTAGAATATATTCAAATATTAACAATTTAGAATTGTATAATATATGATTGTATATTTGTTAATAATCTATAGATATGTTTTAATGATTTTTAAATAAAGTTTGCAACTTAATTGAATATACTATTGTTAAAAAACAAATTTTTATTCAAATTATAACAGGACCAAATTATATTTTGCACAATATGCATTTAAAAAGGTAGTTTTTAAGATCATGAATATAATACATTGTATTCGACTAATGAAAATCCCGAAATATAAGCACAATAAAAAGTAGCCCACTTCAAAGTTCGATGGAACTTCTCTTGGGAAACGGAGAAATTAACTAATGGTATGATGAAGAAAACAGGACAAAGCGAAAGCCGATTCAACTAAAACGATCTAACAATTGTTAATAAGGAAATGGCAGGCAATATAGCAATCTACAATCGTATTCAATTAGCGTTTAGTAGTCATTAAGATTCTGGCTATATAAAGCAAATATTTTTTAGGCACATTTCCCTCATTCTCACACTATTAGCTAATTTCAATCGTATATCGAATATGAAATAAGATACGAAAGAATGTACCGAGTCAATATCGAGAAGAAAATATACGAGTGAGAATACAACCATGAATTCCGAAATTCTACCTGAACATATAAAAAATTAACATATCTTTAGATTTTTAAGAATTGTGCTGTAAATTTTTGTCTATCTAAAGTTTATTTTATATGGCTTTTTCGTTAATACATTTAATTTGTTGTCCTAAAATTGTATAATAAATAAAAATTGTTCCTTCTTTCCAGCATCTTTGATTTCTTCTACAAGTATTGAATAACTATTTTTTAAATTATATTCTTCTACAATAAGCTAATATAATATTACTACGGTTGAAACTATAAAATGCAATTATAATAGTTTCACTTGTTAATTGTGATTCAATATGCGATTGTAGATATTATAATGTCTCTTAGTATACTACAAGAGTATAGATATATATTATGATTATGAATACAGTCGAAATGTGTATTGTTAACTACTCAATTAATTGATAGCCACAATATCCTATTATTAGCTCATTTAATCACCATTGATAGTATATAATAATACAATTTGATTTTAATTATAGAAATAATGGAGAATTATTTCAGCAGGCCAATGAGGACTATTTTAAAAATAAGTGGTACAATCGCACACCTCTACCGTCCCAAATCCAACTCAAAATTGACCGAAACGCCAATGGAAGATCAGGATACTCCCGTTTAGGTTCGAATGTAGCGAGTTTCTAACATTTTACAAATTAATGTCAAACACTGACAATATAGCCTTTTAAGACTATATGGTCTTAAAATTCACGTCGTAGTATTTCACGTAAAAATCACTATTGAACGGCGAACGCCTATAATTAACGTCCGTTCTATCCTGTAATTCATTCCAACCCAACCACAACGGGCGTCACTCGTTTCAATCAAAATCATACCTTTCCGTTATCCGTTTGTTCACTTTTCCGCCAAATTAAAAAAAGGCTATTTTCTATGTGGCGGAAAAGTAAATCAACGGAAAACGGAAAGGTGCGATTTTGGCGGAAACCAAACTGTGTGCGTTTCCAACATGTTCCTACTAATATACTTAAATAGAAGCTGTGTCTGAGGAAGTTGCTCACAAGATCCAAACCCACATGGGCTACTTAAAAAGATTTTGCCATTTGTGAAAAATCCACTAACCCTTTCATTAGTAAAACATTCAAATATCGTGTGTTTATCCATCAAATATAATTTACTGATTTATCATTTAACTTATTTAAGATGACGTGCTCGGTCTTTCGGGACAACGTTTCATACTTTATGTAAATTTATATAACATATATAACATTTTCACTCCTTTAAATAATTTATTTCTATTTTATGAAATTATCTCGCTTCAATATTAACTTTGCCTTAAAGTTTTCATACCACACACATAATTATTGCGTTTAGTTTAAGGTAACGTTTAAGATTGACATATTAAATGTTTTATCTCATTTCCGTTTCTCAGTTCCTATTTTGCGTGAACCCTATATTGTTTCTTACACTTATATATTCAGTTTTTCATCTTTGTTAAATGTAAAAAGTAATTTGTACATTAAATAATTATTTAACCCCGCCATGTATTTTAATATTTTATACTATAAATTCAAGTCAAACCTAAATATTGAACCTTATTCTTGAAAGACAAATCCTGCTATAACGACATTCATGTAGAAAATAAAATTTATTTGAAATATTATATTATAATACAGTGGTAATCGGTTATTTATATATATACTATGTACTTTATTAAATAACAAGAAAAAAAATGTTGTGGACCCCTGTCCGAAAACAATTCTTGATACGGCCTTATATGTAACGAAAATATTGATGATTCTTCAATTTTCATATTATCTGTATTATGACGAAGAATAAAATATGTCCGAACTACCGCTAAAGAAAATAATATTATGAATACTTGAAGTTTTATAGCGGAGATAGTACTCTGCTTTCTACATTATTGGCCAATCATGTTTATATTGATATTTCCTTGACAATAGTTTAAATTTCATATATATATATATATTGTCAAAGGTTGTATCTCTGTCTATATTTAATGCAGAACAGAAAGTGGATGGATAATATTATAATTGTTATGAAAATCTAATAATTTTAGTCCTCGTTATACGATATTTTAAAAATGTAAAAATGTATAAACTTATTTATTTATTTTTAATTATTATTATTTTTACATATTTATTATATAATATGTTTAGTCACAAATTTTTACGATTTTGGTAGAAAAATTATTTACCAATAAATAATAAACTAAATTATAATATCATAATATCGTTTTATAAATCGTGTTTACGCATGATCAATATGATTTTAATTGCGAAAAATATATTGATGAAACAAACTCGGTGTATGCTACATTTATGTACGCGAGTAAAACATAAAATAGTGTCGGTTATAACGACGTTACTTTTGTATCGTAGCAATAATAACAAGCCGAAATCGAATTACCTGTGGAACCCTGAAGGATCGCCTGAAGTGGCGGGAAAGGGACTTGTGTGACAATCAAATTTATGGTTTGGAGGAGGGTCGATGTGAATTTTTTCCAAACGGTTTTTGTTGTACCCACCACTCGTGTGTCCGTCCGCCACCACCGCAAGTCAGACGGGTGGAGAGGAGACATAAAATTATAGAAACGGTCCGAGGTAGAAACATAGGCTATATTTATATGAAGCTACGACTACAGGTCGCATTTTACGACGCCAGACGTCGATGAACGAAACAATACGGTATAAAAGTTTTCCCTGTTCCGCGGGTAGGTATATAAACCGTATACCGGGTATACAAGCGTATATCGGGTATATAAATAGGCCGACACGTAAATTGTGCGAAACGCATCGTAAAGTTTACCGTTTATGAACAGACTTGAACGTGTAATGTATATCCAACGTTCAACTGGAAAAACGAAAAACGCCTGTGGTAATCACGTGTCGCGTCTGTTATATCTTGGTTGGACTTACATTGCATAAATAAAATTCGATTGGGGATTACATATTATATTATGTTATAACAATTATTTTTTGAACTCGTTATATATTTTTAGTTTCGACCTCGTATTAATATATATATATATAATATTATATTGGGTTTGAATTATTTATGTTTGCTGCTGTGGGTCGGTGGCGTCGTTAAAAAGAGCCATTGAATTATAATTTAAAGGTAAAAGGTACTTACGCATACGGTTTTTTTTTTTTTTTTTAAAAAATATCTAAGTGCAATTCTAAAATATACGCGTTTATTAATTAACGCATTATTAATAAATGAACATAAATATTATTAAATTAACGCGTATAATACATTTATTTTTTTTTTTTTTTGAAAACGGTAAAATATTACGTTTTTTAAAAGACGGTGTATCAAATAAATAAATCGTAACTTATTGCAAAATATGCTTAGAACTTTAAATACAAACCTATAACAACTCATAATTAATACTTAATTTAATTAAAAATTGTATAAAGAACAAGGATTATATTTATTTATGTATAATTCGTATAAGTGATAATTTTATCATCATTATATTTTATAATATAATTATTTAAATAAATGATACACAGTCAAAATATTTAAAATATTTGATAATTAAGCGGCATTTTGCATTTAATTTATTGTGTAATATTATAGATTTTCTTCAGCGAAACATAATATTACGCAGTCTTAGAGAAATATTAAATATAAATTCAAGTGTCTTTATAATTTTTTTAATTTTAAATCAAATAGATTAGTATAATAAAATAATTAATAATAATACTTAAATAATTTTGCGAGATTAATACAAAATTAAATTAGGTATGTTTTACGTAATTAAATAATAATGTAATTTTAAATTTACATAAATCTTATTCACGTTCTATAAATATTATCGATATTTGTGTTAGTTTACTTTTTTTTGCACAATATTCGTTGAACAAACTAAATTATTAACAGTGTTTAAAAACATTAAAAACTTTATTCGCCAGTATTTTCCGCAACCGTCCGTAAATATTTTATGTGCATAATTTGAATTTCTGTTCAGTGAATATTATAATTTAATTAAAAATTCTTAAAATGTATTTTTTCAGGATATTAATTAAAATGTTACGAAAAAACGACGTACTGAATATCATAAATATTATAGCTATGTACGAACAAATTGTATGGAAAAAAATATATGTCCAGGCCACTTATAACATATTTATAACATTACACGTATAATAAACATTGTAGTATTATTCATGGTAGTCAATTTGTTTCGTTATATTATTTCTCATTATAGAATAATTGACTATGGTTACACTACAAAATAATAATAAGAATAGATCGCAAAAAAAAATAAGTACGTGTAATGTACTTATGCATATTATTTAAAAATAAGTATTTCAAAACGATAAAATATTATAATTTATATAATATTATTATTACAAAATAATTATGTTTATAGATAAATTGAAACAATATTTAATAATCAGTGTGCAAATTTTAATGGACGTATTTATTTATAATATAATTATAATATTGTACCCTATTTACAGTGGGATTATAGCGAAACCATCACAACTAGATCAACGCATAATCTATAGACTTTAAACATATCATTATATTAATATTATTATTTTAAATATAAAAATGAATACTTGAATACAATTACTTACTACATGTTTAATATTTTATTACAACAAATATCATATTGTGACATCAAAGTTATATGTAAAGAATATGGAAAACTTAAAACACATTGTATAAAAGTTTTTTTATTTTTATTGTATACTCTCTATATTTTATAATTATTGTTTAATTTGTCAATTTATGTTTAAGTGTTTTTATTATATTCCAGAGACAATATTTTGCAACAATAAGTGAGTTCCAATATATGATAAATATTTTATATTCTATTATTATTATTATTTTTTATTGTGTTAAAAAATATACTTTGTGCTTTAATTTTATTCTTCTATACCTTACACTCCCAATTTGATGAGATTAGGCAACCTAATGCTACAAATCTATAGACTTCGACCTTTTACCTCTTGTCCATTCAAACCAGCTATATTCATATCATTCTCTAGTCCATCTATTCACTTCTTCTTTGGTCTTCCTCACCACCTCTTTCTGACTACATTAATTACCATTACAACAATTGTTACTGTCTCTGAATGATTTTTCTTGTAACATACTCAAACCATATTAGTCTATTCTTTCGTTCACCCACAACTGATGAAACGTTTATACTTTCCCTTATGAATCCTTATTCTGTCCTTTTTAGTCACTCAACATATTCAAGTTACTAGTTAGCATCCTCATTTTCGAAACAATCATCATCTGTTTCATTTATTTTTTCACTGCCAAACACTCCGATCCATAAAAAATTACTAGCATCAATATTACGAATAATATGCAACTATAACATAAGGTATAATTTTATGTTATATTAAATTAATAAACCCTGAAAACTTGGCTTTTTTTAAAAATAATTAGAAAGTGAATTATAAATTATTTTAGGTTATTATTAAAACAGCATGATAGATAAAACAAATTAGTTTTAAGAATTACACTTTGTATAGATTTCAGTTTTTTAAAAAGTATAAAATTATAATTTTATATTTTTCTAAGTATTCTTGTGTTTAAGATAATTGAAAATATAAAAACTTTAGCTAGAAAGTGAGTAGGGAAGTGTACATTTTTACCATGATTCAACCTATACTTTTAAAAGTCAATTACAACATAAATATTTTATAGAAATTAAAAAAAGTTTACAAACAGTTATCTTAGATTTAAAAAAAACCATAATAATAAAAATAATATTAATTTTCAATTTTGAGTTTAAGTTTGCTAAAAAATAATGTTGCAACAAAATAACATTAACCGTCTTATATGGGTAATGTTTAAGTTACAGGTATATAAGTATATTAGTAAGTTTGAATTCATTGGGGCCGAATAAACATTGTGCAAAGCGACTAGGAGTTATGTTAGGTAATTTTCGAATTAGTTTTACACTTAACTAATTCGAGTCAATTCGTTTTGGATGACTGTGAATATTTTATAGGCATTTAGGTAAGTGTCAGGGGTCGGGAACCTCCAGAGTTAGCATACAAGCGGTTCTTTGGAGTATGCATAAATATTAAAACCCGTAAAATATCAATTAAAAATCGATATATTAAATTCCTATAAAATTACCAATAGGTTATTTCTTATAAAAAAAAAAAAAAAAAAAAGAGTAATATTTTATCTATAATGTTCGCATACAACTGGTGAATAATTGTCATTTTTTTTTTGCCAATGTTGTGTTATGGCATATTTTTTTTTAAACTTAATTGTGGTTCTTTGAAAATCATAATATTGTAAATTTTTCAACAAAAATGGCTCATTAATAAGACTCCTAGTAAAAAAAAAAAAAAAAAAAACAAAACCCGTTTTTTAGTTAAAATTTTGTTATTGAATTGATATGAAATTTTGTGTGTCAGTCGGACGACGAGTGTTCGGTGTCTGGGTTTTCGTAATAGGCTTCTTGGTACATCTGATACTCGCACACAAGGTCACACATGTTCGTGTGAGCCTCGGTAAACTCCATTTCGTCCATGCCTTCGCTGGTGTACCAGTGCAAGAACGCTTTGCGCCTAAACATCGTCGAGAAATTATCGGAAACGCGTTTGAACGTTTCCTGTACGGCCGTGGTGTTGCCGACGAACGTTGCCGACACGTTGTAACCGCGCGGCGGTATGTCGCACACGGCCGTTTTGGTGTTGTCCGGTATCCAGTCGACGAAGTAACGCGAGTCCTTGGCCTGGACCTGTTGCATCTGAACGTCCACCTCCTTCATGGAAACGTGGCCGCGGAATATGCACGCCGCCGTCAGGTACCGGCCGCGGCGCGGGTCGCACGCGGCCATCATGTTCTTGGAGTCGAACATCTGCTGCACCAGTTCCGGGACGCCGACGTTGCAATACGGTTGGTCGGCGCGGGACATGAGCGGCGCGAACCCGGTGACGAAGAAATGCAACCGCGGGTACGGCACCATGTTCACGGCCAACTTCCGTAGGTCCGAGTTCAGCTGCCCGGGAAACCGAAAGCAAGTGGTAACGCCGCACATTGCCATCGACACCAAATGGTTGAGGTCGCGGTACGACGGCGTGGTGATTTTCAGCGTCCGAAAGCATATATCGTAAAGCGCCTCGTTGTCTATGCAAAACGTCTGGTCGGTGTTGTCCAACAGTTGGTTCACGGACAACGTGGCGTTGTACGGTTCCACCACCGTGTCGGATACCTGCGTATCGTATCATTAGCGCATTTAGGATTTTGTCAAGGATATGGGATGTCAATATTTAATTGAAGAACCAATTTTCTCTCACCGTCGTAAACAATGAGATTTCGATATTCTAATTTTCTTTAATTTCGTATTTTTATAGGTAGTTATAATTCATTTTATATCAGTTTTCGAAAAATATCACTATAAAAAATATGTCAAGAAGGGAGATCTATCCCACATATCCGTAAATACGCCACTGGTTCATATTATCGACTGTAAAATCGACGAATGTCATTTCACGAGAAAATTATTTTTGTTGGATCCACGTGATAACGTAATATATGAATAACAATCTATGACAATATACGTATCGGCAAAGTGGCTTATTATCAATATCCATCGAGATACAACAAAGTAAACCAAAAAGCTCAAGTACACAAAATTCAACAGTAGTAATTAATGATAAGCTCAAAATAAAAAATGTTATCAGTAATATTATTAGCAATTACAATATTTTAAGTATTCACAGATATCTGTATCAACCACAAACATAATGGCCAATGCCTGTTTAGCTATCTATATCCTCGGGATTATACTAGATAGATTTATTGAAGGATAGTCGTTTACTATTGTTTCACTAGTACTTACGTTACATTAGTAACTAATGACTGATTACAATTAATTGTTATTCATCTTATCACATAGATCCTACTAAAATTGTTTTCTGCCATGAGATGTTCATATAATGTATGTTTATGATTAAATACATATGAATAATGTAATGGCTGACACCACTATTAGTGATTACATTATCAATCATTTTGCCTTACACAAATATTTACATTGGTTAAAGATAACAATTCATTAAATAGAATAATTAACAATAAATAATACCTTACTCGATAAACGGCTAAATATTACAACACATTTATCTAATCAGTCTGCTATGATAGATTGGGGACAATTCATCGTACTTATTATAGTTTTAAGTTTATAACGTATTCTCAGATGAAGTGAAAATTGTCAATTTATACGTATTTATATGTTAATATATATGCATTAAACTTGTATTATCTTAAAATTATACTATATTTTGATAATAAATATAAAAGTACTTAGGTAATATTTCATTAAAATTGTATCGTATTTTATGATTGTATATTTTATATTTTGAAAGTTTGTTAATATTTTATACAATTAACAATTTGTATTATAAATAAAATAAAAAGGTATATTTAATAGATTTCCTATTATTCAATGTATTATAGTTTAATAATATAAAATTAATACCTATGAAAAAAAATATGTTTTAAAAGAATAATTATATACTGGTAGTAAGTTTGTAATTATAATACTATGAAAATCAAATATTTTGCAAATATGTTAATAAATATAAAATAAATGTATAGTGAATATTCTACGAAGATAAATTTTCGCGTGGTGAATTTTCCGGACACTATTATAATAGCCAGTCGTAATGATTTCATTATCAATTGTAATCAATTATTTACAAAAATATTCTTAATTATTTATAGTTGCCGCCATTCTATAATGACTGCTGATAATAATAACCGTCATCTGAGATTATTCATTCGTGGAATATCATGGAATACTCGCACAATCCATCATAAAATTTATATTAACCTAATGTCTATTGATTATTTATTCATATAATGAAAATAGATTATGCTTATTTTCTGATAACTACTGAAGTTTAATGATATCACATCCTATCTTATATAAAAAATTTAACCTGACTAACTCAAAGTAATTTGTCATATTTTTCTAAACTCGTCCGCTATAAAAAAATACTAATATGCAACGGAACAATAATTTTTCTAGAACAGTGAAATATATTAACATTAACAATTAAAATTTAATTAAAAATAATAATTAAATAAGTGAGCTGTCTTATAATAAAATTCATATTTTTAGATAGGTGCATAAAATCGTTGGTCTATATTTATTTTTCTGTTATTCGGTATAATAAAGGTGAACGAAAAATTTTTTTTCTAACCTATGTATTATGTTTTAAATTATATACTTTTTGGAAAGTATTAAAACATTAAAAAATTAAAAAATTATTTACCTTAGGCGAAGGAACAATACTATACGTGCTCATGATACGATCCGGGTATTCTTCACGAATTTTATTTAACAGAAGTGTGCCCATTCCAGAACCAGTCCCACCACCGAGTGAATGAGTCAGTTGAAATCCTTGTAAGCAATCACATTTTTCTGATTCTTTTCTAAAACATAATAAAAATATAATGTTAATATTAACTCGGTACTTAAACATAAAATGTACTAGTACATATCATTTCCATTTGACCTAAAAAATTACCGAACTACTTCCATCACTTGTGTTAGCAACTCAGGACCTTCAGTGTAATGTCCTTTAGCCCAGTTGTTAGCTGCGCCCGATTGTCCAACTATTAAGTTATCAGGTCGAAACATTTGACTGATAGGACCCGACCTCACAGAATTCATGGTACCAGGTTCCAAATCTACAAGGACTGCTCGTGGTACATATTTCCTACCTATAAGTAATAATATTAAACATACATCGATATTGATATAATAAATACCTACATTATATTTTATGTGAAGATAATTAAACTATATTATTAATAAATATTAATTTAAATCCTATATTTAAATAAATGATTATAATATTAATTTTTAATTATTAATATAAAAATGTATATATAAATTAGCATAGGTTAGGTTAGGTTGAACCAAGTTCAATATAATGAAACAATTAATTTTGTAAAGTGTATTCGAATACATGCATTTTTAGAATATAAATATTTAAAAACGTTTTAAAGTATTTTTGAGTATCTCTAATACAATTGTTACTAAGTTTTTAATAAGCATTTTTAAATAAACAAATATACCTACTTGTATTTAATAGGAACAAATTAGAGAACCTTTAAATATTTTAATAATTTTTTTATAATATTAAATGTTATGTATATTTTAATTAATAATTTTTCAAATTAACAATTATTTCTCATTACGTTGGTATTTACATAATAGAGTTGGCGTAGCGTAAGAGGAGGTGATGTACGTGTAGCAATACCTCCTCACCATGACAGTGTTTGCTCACTAGTCATATATAATAAAATAGTGAAAGATTAATTATTTTAAAATATGGTAATTGTAAATTTAATTATTTAAATGACATCAAAATAATGTTCTAATTAGGATTGCAAATAACTACCCTGTAGGTGTATTAAAATACTTTTTCAAAAGTATGATGTTGTATCTTAACAATTTCGAACAATAAAATGTTTAGCCGGAAGACATATTATTACATCCTATATTACATCTTAAACCGCCATTTTGATTATCATATATTCTTAATATTATTGTATTATTAATAATATAATGCTGTTAAATATATTATTTATAACAGCTCTTATATAAATCAATGTATTTATTACTATGTTGACAAAAATTCTAAATTTATGTCTTATTAGTAGAAAAACATAATAAATTGTGTATAAATATACGATTCATTTTATATTGTATGATATACATACACATTTATGTATATTAAATTTATTATAAGTTTTATTTATTTATAATAATTGTAATATTTGTACACATACTTATTATCCACTTAAATGGATGTTTAAGTTTTAAATGTATTCAAACATTTCAAACCCATTTCTACCGTAATATTTCATTTCTAGTGGTTGAAATGGAAAACAAATATATAACTGTAACTTTCAATATTTTCATAAAGTATAATGGACTTTTAGGAATTGTATAATCGATACGCCTTCGATATGTATTCGTTTTGTTTAAAGAACTTTGTTTTTTTTTTTTTTTTAAGTAGTTACTTACTAATATTGATAATGTATTAAAAATTACCGTGAACTTCTGTATAAAAGACATTGATCCGTTCTAATTGTAAATCACTTTTACCACAATATATTCCTGATGGATTAAGTCCATGTTCGTTAGATATAACTTCCCAAAACTAAACAGAAATTAAATCCATAATCGCAGTGTTATATATATATTAAAATGTAATGGTTATGTCGCAGTTTCAAAAATCGAAGCAAAAATGTCTTATTGTAGGTAATGTAATTAAATAACCTTAGTGCCGATTTGGTTACCGCATTGACCGACTTGTATGTGACAAATTTCACGCATAATATTAAAATTTAAATTGCTAAAATAATTTTTATTTTTTAAAACTTTCAAATTAATTTTTCAATGTTAATTATTTTAACATTTTAATACCAATATCAAATAACAAAAATTCAATAATACGATTTAAACAGCCAGTATTATTATTAGTCGTTAATATTTAAGTTGCGTACAATATATTATAAAAAAATAATTAAACAATTATTTTAAGCAGCTCTTAATTCATAGGTGAAAATTCAAATTTAATCTTTAGGAAGGGCTGGACAAATGAATGATATATCGTCAGTGCGCATATACGTATATGAGTATCATATCCCCCATGGTAGATAAATAAATCTGTTTTGTGTTATAAATTTATTATTTTATGTCTATATAAACAAAGTTTAAATATATGTATAAACATATTTAATATCCTTTCAACCTTGTGAAGAAATTCTAAATCCTTCTCTATACACATTCCTGTGAGAGACTTTGGTCTCACATCACCAATCACTGCTTTAATAATTCTTATTATATATCAAGTACTTATTTATTTTAAGTAATTCAGGGTTGGATGGAAATTGTTGAGCAAAAATATAGATTTAAAAAAAAATAAAAACAATAATTACATATAATTTAAATTTGTTTTATATAGGTTTTTTATAGCTACATAATTATAATTTATAATACAATAAGACCACATCATATTTTATCGAGAAAATATATTTTTAATGAAAATCTTAAGTGCGAAATTACTTTTTTCGTTACATACTAAGATAATTTACAACGTAATTCGATTTTATTTACAACTTTTAGTGGAACTACTAATATATATTAGTATATTTTTTCCTTCCAGAAACAGATTATTGTCATCAACGATACAACAATTATTAGAATTATATTAATTGTAATCGTAGCAAGCAATCGTATTTTTGTATAATATATTTTTATTTGGTGTATTTAGTATTATTTAACTTATCTGTAGAATCAAAAATTATATTATTTGATTATTTCATTAATTAATGCCACAATAAACTTAGATTGCAGTTGCAGGGAATGGCAAGAAATAGCTATTAGTCGTGAACGGGAAAAATTTGTAATATGTTTCTGAATAAAAACAATATGATCCATACTATATGATTGCTTGACATATAAATGTAATATTATAAATTAAATAATAATAAAAAGGCGAGAATCGCATAATCAACATTCCATAATTTTTATATTAAATTAAACAGGAAACAAATATTTATACCATTTACGTTTAGTTAACTTAGTAGTTTGCTAAACTTTAGGTACGTACTACGTAGTGAAGTTAGTCTAATTATTTTCTTTATGAATTTCCAGATTCGAAATGATACGTTTTATAATTATAATTGAATAAAATAATTCACTACATAATCAGAATTCAGAACTTATTTTATTAAAAATTATTAAAATATACATTTTGAATTATACAAATTTGTTGTTACACAAAACATATTTTGTTTTAAAAGTATTTATATAAATGTTTGAAAAAAAAAAATTTAAAAAAAACAAGTAGGTATATATTATAATAAACTTAATTAATTGTTAATTAAAATATTTTTAATTATTTTTATTTATTTATTATCAATATTATATTCACGTTGGTCTGTAACAAAAAAAAAAAATTAAAAATTAATTTTAGGAAATATATTTGAGCATTGTATACTTACAAACACAATACCTACCAAAAAAATAATGTTAAATATAGAAAGACGAAAAATACACTAAAATATACTAATTACACTTTAAATATGACAAAAAATGCAAAAATTTACAAAACAAAACGTTTTATTCAAGTTTGTTATTCTATGAAACGAATTTGCATCTTACCTATAATATTCTACGTACAATATTTAAAAATATATATACAAATAAATATGCAAATGCAAGAAGTTCCGAACTCTGTGCTTCGTTTTTTTTTTTTTTAACTAATAGTCGATACCTAATAATATTTTATACGTTAAATATTGGATTACATATGTAATATTTTTCGGAAAACAATAAGCGTTACAACACGTGTCGATTTTTTTTACGCACATAAAATATAGATTATTGAGTAAATTCTTTTATCGTCAATCTACTCCACCGCCGCGCGACACGAACCACGGACATTTTTAAACTGGGTTATAAAATTAAAATTATTCATAGAGGACCTTAAAAGATCACTTAAATAGTATGTAAAAATAGCACAATATTATTATTTCCTAAAAATAATGCATGCTAAACAATACACGAATAAATAATAATAACTTATAAATTGGGTTCATTGACTAAAAGAAAATATAATATATATATATATATTTGTACAGCCAAATTTAATTTCAACAATAATGCTAAGATAATAATTTAATATATCTCACGAATGCACGATTATATTATATAAAAATAATTAATTAATACAGAATCCGCTATATAAATAGACAAAACATAACAATGTTTAATAATTAAAACTAACGGTATTGATCACGTGTGATCATCATCAATTTTCAGATAAATTACTATTTTAGATTTGTATGGCGACCAAATCTTCCTTGTAAACGTATTATCTTGCCACCTAACATATAGAATATCAGTATAGTAATATCAACTATTATTAAAAATAGTTATTACCAAAATAAAATAATATGACTATATTATTGTGTAACATCTACATACATACGAGTAGGTATATAATATGTATCACTCCAAATCTATAAATTCATAAAAAAAAGTTATTTGTACAATACTCAATTCCAGATCTCCCTTGTTATCAAAATACCATTATATAGATTAAAATTATGAAATACAATTAATGTTTAAGACGTATTAACGAAAATAATGACAATCGTTTTATTTCATATTATTTTTTTTTCTGCAAACTCGAAACCAATCAAATTTAATGATTATCCTTTATCTATAATCCAAATACTATTTTTTTTTTAAACAAAATACAATAATACTTAATCAGATTTTTTACCATAGAATAATAATGTAAGTTAGAAAAATTGCTTTATATAAAATTCAATTCAAAGGAGTTTAAAAAAAAAACAACTATAATACGAATATAAAAAAAAAAATTATTTTTATTATATCAGATTTGTTTGTAAAGTGAATGAAGTGTTTTATTATGATTCTACAAGATGAAAATTAACAACAGTATTTGTCGATATATAGTATGTGTAAGTACATATAACATTATGTTTTATATAAGTTAATTAATAAAATATCCGAGTGCAAAAATTTAAAAAATAATATTGAATTACGACTATAAATTAGACAAGGCCGTACTTGACAAAAAATAATGTGGGATGGATATGATATAGATATTAAATAATATGTTTTTTGTCGGTTTGATCAAAAAGCAATATTCCGAGTATTCATAATTTAATATATTTTGTAAAATGTTAAAAATGATTATCTCAAAACATGTCCATTATTCAATACAAATAGAATTATTAGGAATTCGTTTCTCGATTATAATACCTGATCGCTATTATTATTATTATTAGAGATTTAGATCTATTTTCCTTGAAATAGGTTAAATTACAATATTATAATATTATAAAAAATCCACCATACTTGTCATAACTAATAATATTCAAAACCTAATATTTTTACTATATTTTATCGTATATATTTTTAAAATAATAATTTTTTTTTTTTTTTGTATAACACGCATTTAAAAAAAAAAATTGATTTTAATATTCAAATATAAGACAATTTAAAATGTTTATACTCAATTCAAACATTGTTAGTATGCTTTAATATTAAATATTTTTCAGTATCCTACAAAACTAACCTAGAATTATTTACTCTAGTCTATTAATGCACCTAAATATGTAATTATTGTATGTATCATATACCAATTTTAAATAATTAATAGCAAAATAATATTAACATTATTTGAAAGAAATAATAAATATTGAAAAATAAAAGATTTTAAACCAATTTTTGTTGTGAAGAAACACAGTTTAAGTACTTAACTAGTGTTAGATATATATTTCTTAAATTTAATGTAATTTCATCTAAACCTATAAATTTATAATGTTTGAATTTATAGTTTAACCAGCCTATAATAAAACTAAAATTTAAAATTTAAATCTATATAATAAAAATGTCATAAAAATATTATACTTCAATAAAAATTCAAACTACGAATACGTATATAAAAAAAATTCTGAATATCGATTTTCAAGATATTATATCCATAAATATATATGTGTATGTATGTACATGTAAATTATGATATGCGATATACCTATGATGAATAGTTATGTTTGTAAATTCCAATAAAAAAATGTCAGATTAGAAAATTTTAAATTAAAACTTTTATGTATTTTAAACAATTAAAAAATTTTAATTTTACAATTTTACTAAAAATTATCAATTTAAGAATTGACTTTTTTTGATTTTCAGTTATTATAACTTAATAAACATTAAGTAATATATATATATATATATATATATATATATATTTTCTAAATTATATCACTTATAAAAAAAAATACTTAATATATGTTATACTCCCTCAAAAAAATAAATAAATAAGTTTTAGTTATTTTTGTTCTTTATTTGTTATTTGTTGGTAGTTTTTTCTATTGCTTATAAAAACTATTGGGAAATTCGAGATATCAGAGTTTAATAAAGTACTTACCAAACAAAATACTAAATCTAATTATATTTCAAATTTCATCAACACATGATGTGATCGGACCTTTATTTCTATTCATTAAGGTGTAAATAAATGAAAAATGCATAAAGTCCATTACATTTATTTTACACGCAAGAATAAATACTATAATTATTAGAATACAATTGATCATTTTTTTTTTAAACTAATATTAACTGTTTAAAATCGTAGGTATTAAGAAAAAAAAAAATATTCATAGTAAGTTCTTTGATTTTTATTATATGTATGGGAACACACACTTCATATTATAGAATTATTTTTATTATATCTATTTTAATTTTGTGCTTCCTACGTATGAACTATTTTTAGTAAAATCTAAAGATATTAACTTTTATCTAAACTCATAGGAAAGCTTAGGTCATACAATAAATATTACATATTTCAACAATTGTTAAATTATAACCAAAACAACATTTTTGTCGCAATTGATATTATATAAGTTTTTTTTTTAAGTACAAAATGGATTTATTAAATTTATTTGTTTAAATCGTTTTTTTACAATTTAGATATCTCGTAGTTATAATTCGTATTAAGTATAACTGCGTGAGAATTGTCAAATGAAATTTATCGGTAAACACGATACTTCTAATAAAATCGAAACGTCACTGCTGTCAATTTTTAGTTGTTTCATATTTCAATTAAATAATAGTTATGAAACAATATTAATTAATAATTATTTTACATCACAATTATAAATTTCGTATATCGTATTTGTGTAGACATCTAAAGGTCATTGCGCGTATTAATTTTTTAAATATTAATTAAAATTATATTGAATGAATAAAATTTACGTAAGTATATAAAACAATATCGTAACGTATAATAATGAGTGACCGTACGGTTTTTTATTTATTTATTTTATGTTATTTTTCGACTGTTTTGTATGCCTGCGTGCGTTTTGGGTGTTGACATTTTGCGGGCGTACGGATGCGGCGCTGGTCATGGAGGCAATGGCGATAGCGGAGGTGCGAGTGGCGGAGTAGCGTTCGATGGAGGTGGCGTTGGTGGCGGTGGTGGATCAATAGATAGGCGTCGTTGTGCGTGTTCGAAATACAGGGCGCGCGTACGACGTGCGACCGAAAGTAACGATGCATCTATTCTACAGAGTGAGTGTATAATCGTCGTTGGTCCTCATTTTCATGGTTATTATTATTATTATTATTATTATTTTTTTTTTAGCGCATAAACTACATACATAATTATAGTTTTCTAAGATACGGGCTAAGTAAATAAATATTAGAGAAATTAGAGAATTGTTAAATCAATTATAATATCTATTTAATAAATTTTTTAAACAAACTATGGAAATAACATAAATAACAAAATAGTAAAATTATATAATGTATTTAATGTCAATCCAGAAATAAAATAATTAAAAGTATTTTATAACGTATTTTTCGATGAATTTGATGTCTATAATATAATATTTTATGATAGGTAGAGCATATTCTCAGAAATGTTAAATGTTAAATATTTTGAAACGGAGATTTTTATTAGCGCTTGTTTTTATTGTATAGTCAATATATAATATTATATCATATTAATCATATATTTCTTAATAAAAATTAAAAGAACGTTATATAATATTATTAAAATTTTCAATTATGTTTGTGAAATGCAAAATTCAAGTAACATTTTATGTATGTCTAAATTCCTTTGTGTAGTATATATTATATAAAACCTAATTAAATAAACACTGCAATATGTTAAATATAATTGTCTATACATATATATTTGTTTTAACCAAACATTTTTTTTTATAATATTATAAACGAGTAATTACTAATTAGTTCTACATTTTCATTTTTTTCCCTCTCTCTCTCTCTATCTCTTTCTCTCTCACTCATTTTTCTTCTTCAAATAGTCGGACAAAAATATAAATTAATGCTTTAAAATATAATGAGCAATGGATATATTCCAAGTTAGTTGAGAACTGAAATAAATATTATTATTGTATTATTGTGTGTCTATTAAGACGCATGTGTATCGATGTGATTAAATTTATTTTGAACACTCAAAACGAGTAATATATTATTGATAGGTTATAATTGTATGGACATAAGTTCTTTTCATATTTTTATCAGTATCATTTTAATTTTACATAAAAGACAAATATGACGAGAAAAAATAATTGGTTTTTTTATTGATGAATACTAAAATGTATTATCACCATTATAGATTCCAAAGTCTTTAGGTAAAAATAGAATAATATTGCTCATATAATAGTGATAATAATAATATACACGCAAATAATATACTTTGAAAAAAATGTTGACATTTAAGTTATTCAAATCGCAGTAATTTTATTTGTACGAGTCAAGAACATAAAAAATAAAACATTAATTCCATAACAGTAAAATTACTGCGGTAACTGTATAATTGTATATTTCTCTTAAAACGCATTTGCATTAATATTAAATATGTTTATTACATCACATTTTATTTATATTTATCTACGTTAAACACATGATTCGTTAGGACAGGTAAAGTTATATAATTTTTATATTTTGTAATTTCAAAATTTTAAGTAATATATAGTATTTTCATTATATAGATAATACAATAATTTTGTTGATGTATAAATCTCGGTACTGTTAAAAATATTTAGAGATTAAATTCAATTTTTGTTATCGTGTTCGTATTCGTACACGAATTATTCATAAATTATAAGATGTGATTTATGAATGATATTTTGAATTTAAATACTTAGATTTTATATCATATGATTTAACTTACGACGTTTTTATATTGGTACAAAAATGTTTCACGAAGCTTCACTTGAAACAGTTGAAACTGACACAAAACAACTCAACATGTACATATGAACACAAAAAAAATATAGGTGTTTTTTAAAAATGACAAAAAAAGGGTGAGGAAAAACCTTTCCTCTCATAATTGTTATATTTTTTTACACAAAATGAAGTACAATATAATAATACAAACAACAGTCATGAATCTTCCCATTTAATAAAAGAGTAAAATTTATATAACAATAAGGTTTAATTTTTTAATAATTCGTAAGCTATTAATGATCTTGATTTAAATCAATTATAACTATACAATGATTATTATTTTTGTTTGTGGTTGCATAATGCATTGTTATCAATGTAGTATATATTATAGAAACCCCAGATAGGATACATTAAGTATTCATCTAAAGTCCAAAGATGATTTTTCCAAAAAAATAATATTATATAGCCGCAACCGATTAGAAACTTACATTGGTAATAATGATAATAATAATAATTTAACAAATAAGTAACACATACTTTTAACAGGCATATTGGAAACGCTAAAATGGACAAAATGGTCGATTTCCTTGTTGCTTCGTAAGTAATAATATATGTATAGCAGAAAATTAAAGGAATGCCACTCGGGCGTATCACACAATTTCAATTATTTATATTTACGTAAGTGCGTTTTAAATAATACAAAAACCTTAAATTTTAGGTGAACGTAATTTTATATATATATAAAACCATAGAAGTTTGAAATATACATTTTATAAGTGTTCGACTTTCCCAAAACCACAAAAATGAGCAATATCTCAATGGAAACTTTTATAACATTATGGACTTATCAGTTTTTTATATTATTTTTTTCATTATGTGGAAGTCCAATAACGTATTTACAACTTATACACCCTATTGTGTATGGTGTATAATTTATCAGTATTTCCTTATAATAAAATCAACAATATTTTTTTTTAGTAATACAAATTAAAATTAATGAAATTTGTATGTTATTATTGTCTTTGTTTTTCAGAAAGTAACTAACTTGATACAAAAAATATATGAAATACACAGAATCTAAAATAAAATATTACACTACTCTATTGTATTGGTACAAATATACTGAAGGTCTGCAACAAGTAACAAATAAAATTGAATACACAACCAGTGCCGGCACTAGGTTTTGCGAGGCCCGGGGCAAATCACATTAGAATGCCCTATGCCCCAATCTCAATATGTAAAGTACTTATTCTTTATTATGTATACATTAATTTTTCAAGTCCTTATACATATAAAATTGTATTTCTAGTTATCATAAAGTATTTAAAATCAAGTTTGTCAAAATCAGTTTCCGTAAATTTTACTGTTTCTCAGTAGAGAAATATAGGTTCTTATGCCAGTAAAAAAGTTTTGAGAAATTCTAAAAACGACTTAATAAATGTACCAAGTAGGTACAATTTACTTCTAGAAACATACCTTACTCGTGGCAATCGGACATTATTTTTTCCCGAAAAAATGTCTTCAGGCTTTTTATCATATACAAATTAAACATCAATATAAAATGTTAAAGTCTAAAAGCGTATAAAAAAAAGATGAATAACAATTTTCGATATTTTTTACATATGATTATTCAAGAGTATGTAATTAAACACGTCGTATCAAATTTTCATCTTGAAGAAAAAAAAATTCATAGTAAAACCAATACATTTTTCGATTTGCTCAGAATCTAAAATTTGATCATTTCATTTTTATTCAAATAAACATATTACTTATATTATAGCAAATATAAAACTAGTTAATTTATTTTTGAACTTAAATAAGTAATAAATCAAACAAATAGGATTATATAATTTTCAATAATTTATCATATGTATTTCGCAATGTTTTTGAATCCTGGCCTTAAAACAATAATGTTAAAATTATAAAGTACTAAAAAATATGAATATGAATAGATACATAATATATGCTGGTTACTGGTATATATATATAAATAGTATGATACATAAATTATAATATTTTAAACATATAAAATAATAACTGCGTTAAACTATCTTGTTATATTCTACCAATAGTCAATAAATTAACTTTTTTTGGTTTGAAAATTAGAGAATTTTAAAAGATTACCTCATAAATTTGTGTCTATCTTTTAAATTGAAGGAAAGAATGTATTAGTTTTACAATTATTTATTTTTTTTTATGTCTAAAGACACAAAAAAAGAAAATTGAATCTAATTGGCAGGTATTTTATTTAGTTCATTTTTTGAGTTTCTCAAACGTTTATTCTTGGAGAAGAAATTCTGCAAAAATAAGTTTTCGTTATCGTGGTATTTAATAGTTTGATTTATTTATAACTTATTTACTAAGTATTTTTTGGTTTTTATTTTAACAATAATATTGTGCCACTTTAATATACAATAATATGCAAATAGTACAATTATATTCTCTTGATTTACGAATTTACATAAGATTTTTCAATATTATTTTTTAATAATATAACGTAATATTTCTAAGCTAGCCGCAGGGCCCTGAAAGCGCGAGGCCCGGAGCACGTGCCCCGCTCGCACCGCTCTTGCACCGGCACTGTACACAATGTTCCTAAAAAATATATCATCGAATTATTTTTTAGCATTATAATAACGTTTAATTTGAGTAATAATTTGTAAATCATTGTCAAAATGATTATAATTCATTTGATTTAGTTTTCAAACTATGTTTAATAATATCTTATTATCTCTATAACATATATCTATAAATTTAAAATATCTACATTGTAAATTTTTATGACTCAAATAATTTACTTATATATAAATTATACGCTTAATCTTCGGATAAAATAAAAAGGACATAAACGATTTTTAATATTATTATACTTCCATCATAGCCATTGAAAAAATTCACCAGCATGTGAATGTGACATTTATTTTTGTTTAAACGAAATTACGAGAATTATAGTGGTAATGACCACGAGAAGTCAATAGTTTAAAACATT
The DNA here is from genome assembly GCA_013282895.1 of Eriosoma lanigerum. NCBI lineage: Eukaryota > Metazoa > Arthropoda > Insecta > Hemiptera > Aphididae > Eriosoma > Eriosoma lanigerum. The sequence continues at coordinate 6,563,642 of CM023357.1, read as the reverse complement.
CAATGAGTCTATAATTATTATAATGTAACCTTCTAAAATATTATCAATTATCCTTCAGTTGTGTACATACTGATTACTGAGTGCCTTGGATAATACATATATGATAAGACATTATAATATTAATTACACAGGTCGTTGCAATCTCAAAACTTAGATTATATATTTTATAATAAAATTAGAAATTAGTAATTAGTAATTAAAATTAGTCTATATGTTACCAGAATGATCAATTGTGGTTTACTGCAGGTAGATAATGATAAAAAAATGCTGATTTCCATAAATATTACAAAATTAGATAGTATTAACTACGATTTTAATAGGTACGTATTATTTTTAAATTATAGTCAATTATCATGGAAGAAAGATTATTTATTATTCAATCACATAATCGAGGGACATCCATGTATTATCGTCGGGGGTGTTATCATCTATCAATAATTTATTTATATTACCATAATACTATAATTACATGCAACCAGTGTGGTAACGTATAGTCTCTTCGAGGACGCTTAATGAAATGCGATGTTATATTTATCGTATTGTATCCTATATGTATTATCTAAGTTAGTAAGTGAGAGCGAAAATAAAATATTGTTTTAATAATACGATTATATAGATATCAAGTAAATCTTTTTGTATAAATCCAATAATAATTATGGTAAATATAAAATGAAATATAACATACACAAATATAATAAGAAATAATCACTATTCCAACGTCCAAGGGTTTATTGAATTTAAATTTATGACTCTGACATAGTACTCATTATCAATTCAAAGAAGGAGCTGAAGAAGTATTCAGTGATCATTTTGGTTTAGTTGGGTATCCGTTGTCGGTAATTGTGGACCTCTTAATAGGTGAGACTACTTGAGAAGTTCCCGATAAGCCGACCAACCCTGGTGTGAACACTCCATTCATTCACTCCGTCCATCCAGCAGGCTAATGGTCTGTAGTTACAATGTAAACAAATATATAGTACAAAATTGTATAACTCTACAGAAATAAGTTATAATTTTAGAAATTCATGTATAATTTGCATTTAACGTCTTAATGAAAGTTAAAGGTCTGAAGAGTGAAAGTGTAATAAAATATTCTAAAAATCCAAATATTTGAAATACAATATTCGTCTTAAAATTATGTACATAATGATATAATATTACACTGTATCGTTTAATTTTATTATTTTTAATATATTTGGGAGGTAACAAACATAAACAATATAGTTTTAATTATTTAACGTTGTTTAATATTTTAACCAAGAGATTCTGGTTTAATGCAGTTATAAAATAAACATCTTAAGTAAACTGTAATATTTATAATTTCATTTTTGAGTTTTTAACCACAAAAAAAAAAAATATTTTAATTTTAAAAGGAGTTTGAAGAAGTTTTGTTTTTCGCAGTAGATTTATTTGAAAAAAAAGTTTATAGAATGTAAAATATCGTAAGGTTTAACTTTAAAATGTTTTACCAGTATACTCAATAGATTGGACCTTTTGATACTGTGATATATACGCATAAAAGAAAAAAACGAAGGATAAGACGAATGTACAAGAAAAATGTTTTCCATCTTCAACCAAAACAAACGAGCTAGAAATAATCATCAAATAGTTATATACTATACCTAGTATATTTCAAACTGATTCAAAATGTAAACACGCAATATCAATTTTAAGTCGGGTAAAGAAATAAAAATAGATTAAAAAACAAACTAAGAGTACATCTCATTTATAATAATGATAATTATTTTAAAATTATGTGCAGGTATCTTAATATATATTCTAATAAATGAATAATTATATTAATACTTTGTTTTTAAGTTTGAAATTTTTGGTAGGTAATCATTTTGTTATTTTTGTTTAATTTATATTTACTAAATATCGTTTATATTCGCTAAATAACTTATAGGTACATAATTAATGCTCTATAATAAATTTTTCGAAATTATTTATATATATTTTACAATTTTTGATTTTGTTATTTATTGTGTTTTAATAATAAAAATAATATACAATACATTATGATATAATAAAATTGCATAAGAACTAAATTATTTTATAAAATAATTGTTTTGCAATACTATATAGTTAAAATGAAAAATGGTATACTAATTAAAAAAAAAATATGAAACTTTAACCTGAGAGCAGGTTATACATTACTATATTATAGCGTGAAATGCATTTAAACCCATATAGTGTCTGATTACAAAAAAAAAAAAAAAAATTATAATAATAATAATCATTATAATCATAAAAACAAACAAAGCTCATTACTTTTAAATACATTACAGAAACAAAAGGCCGGATATGTCAAATATTATAATAGTACGTAAAAAAAAAAAAAAAAAATTATAATAAATATATTAATATATATGTATATGGAAAAAAAGTGTATTTACATTATGATGAAAAACACGAACATTCGGTAATACTGCGTATAATTAAAGTTGAATTAAATCATGTTATCGTGATGGAAATGCTATTACATTTTTAATATAGTATGTAAATGAAGGGTTGATAGTGAAATAGAATTAAAACAGGGAAAAACAGAAACCCTGTAAAGACGATCTGAATTAGTTTTTCTTAGCAAAATACTTTCTGGGATGTCTTGACTCATTTTCCACTAATTTGGTGTTGATAGGTTTCCCGTATATAATTAAGCGACATGAATGTTTTGCCATTTTTGCAATGAAGTAAAAAGACAAATTTTATTCAATTAGTTCTGCTCGTTAGGGGGTCATGGGGAATATTCAATTAGGCTGTTTAATTAACGGATGAGATTAATTTCCGGTTTTTCGTTGGCCCGAAAAGCTTTCCGGTGTCAAATACTCTGTAGGTATATAATATTTGCTAAAATTAGTTCCCAAATTAAGTAAGACTGTATTTCTTTAGTCAAATTAAAAAAATGAAATATAAAACAAATCCTTAAATGTATAAAAAAATAATTTGTAGTATTTAATGTAGTCGAATTTAAAACAGTATTTCAGAAAAAAAAATATGTTATAATTAATCGCTTAACAAAATTATTTTATTGTTTATTTATTATATAACTATTCGTCACAATTTTTATCCATGTAAATTATGTTACAAATTATGTTTGTTTTAACTTTTAATGACGTATAATATTATATTAATATTGCAATATAATTGATATAGTCATTTAACAATTCTTATACTATAGTCTAAATAAAATAAAGCAAACTAATTTTTAGACCTACTTATACAATATAAGAATATAGAATACAATTTAATTTATTACACTTTATGATAGAAAAAAATTATACCAATATAAAAAATATAATTTTCATAATATATTTATATAATAACTATAAACTATATTTACAACGAAATCAGTTTTCAATATGTGATTAATTACAAAAAAATGTAAAAGAATATTTATAAATTTGTTTTAATATAATATTATATTATAATCACTGTAGATAATATATTAATTTGTATTTATAAATAATGTTTTTTTAAAATTATTCAAAGTGCATTTGTTCACTATATTTAATTAATAATACAGAAAGGTGTTAGACAACTTTATTGATTTAACAGAATAACTTTAACATAGTAAAACTTATATAATTATCGTGTATAATAGGTTTTAGCACGCAATAAATAAATAGGTATTTAAATTCAAGTAGGTACTTAGCACTTAAAAATGAAATGCAAGTAAATAGTACAAATTAAAATAAAAACATACATAATTAAATAAAACATAAGTTATAATATAATAAATTATACTGTAGTATAAAAAGTGTTTGCGATCGAATTTCCACTTACATTAAATTAAAAATTATACAAGTAAGGATATAAGTATAAATTATGTTATATAATACGTATTTTTTATAATAAAACAATAATACGTATATATTTTTTTGTCATAAAATAATAAATTATATAAATTTTTGTAGTAAAACAATAATTTGGAAAAAAAATTGGGTCAATTTTAAAGGCATTAGGGAAAGTGCTGCGTTTGCAACTCATCGGGTAATGCCTTCCAACGTTATTACTCGTAATATATTATTATTGTTGAAATTCAGTGGGCTGTATTAAAATAACTAAAATATAAGATAAATGTTAATATCAAACCAATCATCAAAAGTTTATAACCATATATTATCAACATTTTATTATTATTTACAGTAGCGTCTGTAGGATTTTAGATCGGTTGGGGTTTTAATAACAACACTAAAATTAAAAATGGTTGTTTTGATTATAATTCCATTGATCCCAATAATTCCTATTTCTTATCTGTATTTGTATATTAATATTGAATATAATTCATAGTTAAAATCTTGAAAAACAAATATATTAATATGAGAAATAATAATAATAATAAAATAAATCATATATTTTGTAGCTAATCATAAATAAAATTTTAATGGTGGAAGAAATTTCGGATAGGGTTAGAACCATAGAACCCTACTCTTGTGTACGCCACTGATTATTTACATTTTGGGTTACTTAACATAATACTTATTGTACTATACCTATTATACATTTTGTATAAATACAATTTGTAAAAAAAATTTTTTATCTGTAATGTAATATTTTGTTAAACTTTGTTATTTTTTATATATTATGTTAAATATTCAATTTATATCAAAAAGTAATATCGGGTTATACCGCCCACAGTTAGTGGTTACACATGAAATATAATGATATTTGTTTAATTAGTAATTTTCAATAAACAAGAAAGTTACGCGAACCAAAAACGATTATGTAATACGAAATACTTTTTAATATCAAAAAACGACAAAACAAAATGCCATAAAGAGTTAGAAAAAAGTTATATAAAAATGTCTTATTACAACCCCAGAAAAATATGCTTTTTTAATATTTCAACTTCCATACTCAATTTTACAATTTTATTGGTATCTTAAATTAAAAAAAAAAAAATAGGAAGGTTGATTGTGGACGTTCTTCCTTCGTCCCTTCGATCCTCGTAGAGATTAGTGGTTTATTATACTTATACTATAGTGGTTTATAAGATTTGAATGCAATGATATTGCATTAGAAAATACGATTCTGAGTGAAACTCAATTTATTACAATATACTATATTGATAATCCATTCCAAAATTTTACCACGTGTGTAAATTACGAATATAAATTTCAAGTTCCTACGATCTAAACTTAGTTATCAAGAAATAAAATAATTTATAATAATAAAACCGTAATTTTGTTGATTTTCAAGAACTTTCACTTTAAAAGGTCATAAAAAAAATTGTCACACACGGTCATCAAAATATTTCGTGAAAATATTAAGTAGTTTAAATCTAGACTTCGATAACATTTTCAAACCAATAAATCAAAAATTGCAGAAAATATTAAAGATTTTTGGAAAAAATGTCAAAACTCTATACTTAGTCAAAAAATGAATCAATTGTTTCCAAATTTTTTTCTCCAATAAAGTACACCTAAGTAAATACTCGATAAAATTTTCAACAAGACACTGCGATTAAAATTCAATTAGTTATCATGAAATTAAAAAATTTTAATTTCAGAAACCGTAATTTTGCTAAATTTCCGCCATTTTATGGTAGTTTTTCTTCTTCCAAGGAAAAGCTTTTGATAAATTCGAAAAATGAGCTAAATAAAGTACCAACTAGATGCCATTTGTTACCGAAAGCATACTTTTTTCATGATTATCGGACCATCATTTCTACCCTGAAAAATGTTTTCATACACCATAAAAAAAAAACATCTTTGCAAAACCAATACATTTCTCGCTTCGCTCAGAATCTAATAAATACTCATATATAGTTTTTAAACAATTCTAATTCAAAACAAGATTTAACAACATTTTTGTGCTATTTTTAAATAGTTCACTATTATTGCCTATATCAGTATTTCCCAAAGGGTGTGCTGTGAAATTTGAACTTTTTTATAAAAAAAACATAAATATTTTTTTCAAAATATTTAAATATATTATATATATATATAAATATATTGTTTGCATAATAGTTCAATTTTAGGAGGCATCGACGATAAATACACCCAAATTTCTTATTTAACTGATAAAAGGCGTTTGCGTTTCTTATTTTTAATATTTGTTAGTGCAGAATACCCAAGTTCACAGGGGTATGATGTAGAAAATGGTAATAATATAGTTATTGCAATTTCTGTAATTATTGGATACTCTATTTTAATAAAGCTCCAAATCTGGGACAGTTTAAGTTCGTTAAATTTTAATTTCAATGAACGATCAGATTGAAGTTCTAAAAGTTGTTCTTGTTCGACTAATCTTAAATTGTGATATTACATCTGATGTTACTGCAAAAGAATTGCGTACCCAATCATATTCGTTAATGGACAAAGATGGAAAATATTTTTTCATTTTTTCTTTTAAAATTATGAGATGATTTATTTTCAAATCAGATGTTACTTCTCTATCTCGATCAACATCTGCTGTTAATGGAAACATTTATAGTTGTTCTTTTCCTATGTGTGATATCCAAAGATAAATTTTCCGTAATAAGACGATGTTAATATGTTTTCATTTTTACCTTGCATATTGTAATTAAGGATATTTAAATGGTTAAATATATCAGTTAGATAAGCAAAATTTGCAGACCATAATGGATTATTTAATTGAGTTACGAAATCGCTGTTTGGGTCTTCATTATTGAACAATTGCAACAATTCATTTTTCATTTCATGAAATCTGTTTAAAAACTTACCTTTTGATAACCATCGAATTTCAGTATATAAAACTAAAATTTCATAAAGAAAACCAGCTTCTTCATATTTTTTTTTGAGAATTTGTATTTTATGATATCTTTATTTAATATAATTTAACATTTTAATTACCAAATCAAGAATATTTTTAAGCTCATTTGGAATCGATTTAATCATCAAAGCTTCACGATGTATAAAATAATGGGTTGAAATAATATTTGGAAAATCTTGTTTTAATCTTGAAACAAATGACATTTGCCTTTGCAAATGATAAATTTGTCCATTACAGTTCATTTTTTTTTAGAGTATCACTGACACAATCATATATATCTTGCCCGGTTGGTGTTGTTAATAATTCAGTATAAGATAAATATTGTTCAATAGCCTCATTGTTTTCAAGAAATCGTATATAAATTAATAATTGACATTTTTGACTAATATCATTCGATTCATAAATTTTTAATGAAAATTTTTGGCCATCACATAAAATATTAGAAACGTGTTTTTGAATGTCGGAAGACATAACGTCAATGCGTTAAGATATTGTGTTATTTGATAATGGAACATGAGAAACTTCCTTCTCAGCACTCTCACCTAACATTGATTTTACAATTTCTTTGCAAGCTAGTAATATTAAATTTTCAGCTATAGTGTGAGGTTGTATTCTTTTAACTATCAATTCAGCAACTTTATGACTAGCAATCTAAGCTTTATCGGATATATTTGTTAGTTTATCCAATTGTTTTGATTGTATTACATTTGGTGAAAATAAGTTTTGTCTTTATTTAACAAATGACCGTGTTTAGTACAAAAATGCCTTTTTAATTTACTAGGTACCATATATCCATGACTAAATTTTTCTCCATATACCAAACACTGGGAAATAGAATGAGTTTTTGATCTACATAAAGTAAAATCAAAATTTAAATACTTATCAAGGTACTTACGGCTAGCACCAGAAGATTGTGTACCAGATTTGATGTTTTCAGTAACTGTCTTTTTCTCTCTCTTATTCTCGCCATTATTTTCATCATAATCCTTATGCTTCCTTTTTATATTTAAAAACTTATCCATATTTATTATTTAACGAACGTCGTATAAATTCAATAAAATTCGGGCTTTTCGTGGTGAGGTTTGAACGTAACTGTTTTATACGACCGAACGAATTATCATTTAATATTGAAAGGATAAAAATGTATAATACACATAACAGTTCTGTGATATATATTTATACTTATTTATTTTATTAATAATTTGAAATGTAAATATTCCATTCAATGTATAGTCGTATATAATAGTACAACTATTTAATTTTATCTTTATTTAGTATGTTTATTTAAATTTAAATTATTTTTGAATCGTCTTAGTATTCTAGTAAAAAATATTGGGATATGCAAAATAATTTTTAAAAAAGTCAAGGAGCTATGGATCTCAGCGTCCCTCCAATTCAAATACTGACCGCAACCATGATAGACTATAATTTACAATACGATAGTATACTAAATTAAAGGTGAACACACTAATTCTATTTATTTATTGGATATAGCTCGGATTATTTTTTCTTATCCAGACAAGCGGTCGTTAAATTTTTTTTCAATTTTTGGGTGTAATTATATAATTATATAAAAATATTATATATTAGATTTACATTATATTTGCATTGACAAAAGAGGTGAATAAAGTCATAAACTTTTATAAATGTACTTAAATTGTTTTTTTATTATATTAGTATAAGTAGTAAGTATGTGTAGTATATTAATGTTTTGGTTTAACAACAATTTAATTTAATTTGGTTTACATTTCTTTCGAAAATATAAAATAATATTTTTAGGAAAATAAACAAATCTAAATTAGAGTTCCTGAATGATTATTGTATTTAAAAAAATATTCTATCTATATATCAAAATGGAATGTTCTACGTATAAAATTTGACAATAAATTCAATGATTGTGTTTAATAAACACATGTTAATCGTTATCAAATATAATACTTAGAACTGCCATATTATGTATTACGTATACGCTAGATAGATGTAGCATGTAGGGTTAAATGCAGAGACGCATCATATAAATTTCCAACCGTCATAGATAATTATTAAGCTGGAAATGTTTTGACAGTCTCGGTGGAAGTGAATCGGTAGAAAATAAACGTATTTGATTGTCGTCTCAAATATCGTAAATAAACGACTACTACTGAACTCATGTATTTTGAGAGTGATAAGTATAAGTGATAGCTCAGGTATTAGTTATTTTTCTGTTATTATAAATCACGGAAAAATACGACAAACTTTATAGAACTTGTCACCGTTCAATCTAAATATACGTACACATAAATATTTCTATCAAATACAAATTATGCGTATATCATATCCTGTGATTTCAGAAATTGGGTGATTGATATAAGAAAGATGTTGAATAAAATATACGTTTGCATTGCATATATAATGGTATAATAATATATCGTTGTAAATAGTTGTAATCGTTAAAATGTGTTTGATATACGTCAATATACGAATGTACCAAAATTTGTAAATAATAGACATATGTAGCACGCGTGAAACGATAATATATTTTTCGTATTAGAAACTGTAATTTCCAACTAGGAGGTTATTATTAGGTTAAAACTATTGTTGGTCAGTTTGATTCATACTAACCCACACAGTATTTGTCAATGATTAATGTGTAATAAAAATGTTAACATGAGCAAAATGATCTTAATTATCAATTAAAGTAACTAATTCATACAAGTATTATTTCTATTGCTCAACAAATTGCATACATACATTTATTGTAAATTTATGTAAATGATGACACCATAAATTTGTTTTACTTACTTTGTTCATTTATCTATAATTTTTTTTGAATCATTGGAATTTAACTTTGAAATTCACTTATTTTTTCTTTAAATAATTACAATAGTATTTAATGTAAGGAATATGTAACTTCACAATTTTAACACCGAAACAAGTCATTTGAATAGGGAGACAAATCTTATTTCATTAAATTATATTAAAAAAATTTATTGACTCTTTCGAGATTACAACAAAACTATAATAATAAATTGTGTAAGAACAGTATAATAATGTTATAGAAAAATTTCAAACACTGTTACATTATATTTCAATATGAATTAACTATGTTATCAATATTTAAAAAACAAAATAATAATACAAACTCTACCTCGATGATCGAGACATTCAGTGAAATAGAATTATTATGATTAATACATTTTAGAATTTATTTTATCCTGACTTAATGTTCTTATAATTTATACTAAACCAAACGTAAATATATATAAATAACTGTCTACGGTAACAAAGACGTAGCCACAACATTTTTTTTTTTTTTGTGGTGGGATTTTATTAAAAATAACTATATTATAATATGAGTGCTTCAAAAAATGTTATTAGATAAATAAATTTGAAATTTCTCAACGCATGGTAATTAATATACATGTTTTATATGTTTTAATTTTATTATAAATTAATAAAATTAAATACAGAATTCAGTTAAAAAAATACTGAGATCCAATATGCATTAAATTAAATTTTCTATTCTGATCTAGATATTCGTGTATAGTTCCATAATATATAGAACAATTAAGTAGGTATCTAAAGATGTGTTTGGTGAATAGCTGTAGTTTGCTTGTAGAACTCCATCGAATGTATTATTATTATTATTATTATTATTATAATTAGATTATACCCTTCAGTTTTATTATTCAAAATCACACTGAAAACACAAAGAGTATTTTGTTAAATTTTTAATGCCATGTATGTATACATAACGAGTATTGTGTTCCTTGTTACCGACGACAAAAAACATAACATTTTATAACCGTGTTAATGACCAAGCCGAGGCAATTTCTTTAGTATTTTTTATTTCTGTATAAAAACAACGTGATAAAATTAAAAATATGAACGATGTCCGGGTAATTGTACTTTTACAATTTCACTGAACCTATAATATTATAATATTAGAACACGACACAACTGTTCTTTTTTTTTTCATTTAATATCCTAAGGTGTTACTTACGAGGATGACACAAAAGCCGCGTTCTACGTATACAGAAAAAAGCTGTAAAATATACACAGAAAATTATTAAAACATGTGACATTTTATCGTAGTTTTGATGCACAAATGTACAATATCATAATAATAGTCACAGAAATAATATACACATCGTCTATTAACCATTAATATGATATTTATGAAATTTAGAGTGAAATAATTTTTTTTTAATATTTAGGTACACTATATATTATAATAAATATTAAATGTATTTAATAATTAACACCAAATAGAACATACAACAAATAGGTATATCATGTTTTACCAATATTATTTTACATACTCTAAGCTCTAGATATGACAAAATAAAACTACACATTAAGACATATTCATACTTTTCTGAAAGTATCTCAAAATATTATTATTTTACTTAACAAGAAGCATTATTTGTCTGCACTATTATAAAATTTGTTTTCATAACATGATAACTTTTATATAATAATATACCGATCGGTTTAATATTACAAAAAGAATTATTACAATCAAAATAATATTTAGAAGATAATAAATTGAGATCTCGTCACAACTATAGCGTTATTTTATAATTTATTATTTTGTTCTAGATAGAATATGATATAAATATAAGAATATTATGGGTACTTATAAAGGAACATATTATAATAAAGATTAATGAGTAGGTTGTAAGTAACTACTATATTTTACATTTTAAATGGTGTTAATAATCAAAGTTATTTTCTAGTATAAATATGAGTATTTTCTTTGGCTAAAAAACTTAAATTTTTTACAATGATTACTGATATTAATATTATAAGTTCCATAATATTATATTTACATATTTTCTATCATCGAAATATGATAAATTTCCACATTGACTTTTACCATGTTCATTTATATGCATTATAATATGTATAGTGACTAGACGTACTTATTTTTGTAAAACAGTACTCGATTTTATTGCACTGTATTTTAGTGTTAAGTTCATTAAATTGTTCCCTTTTTAAGGATAGTATTACTATCACTATAAAGTATAGTATAGTACCACTATAACAGTGTTCGAGTATTTAATATACCGATTATATTTATATTATAATTACACATTTTTGAATCAAATTAATTTTAGATCTAATATTTATTATTTTATTAAATGATTACAAGTAAAATAAAAAGGTTGATAGGTTATGGTCATAGGTGAACATTGGGTGTGAATTTAGGGGATACTAGAATTATAATTGTGTATAATATTTTATAACTACAATTTTTTTTTACTTACATATATACTCAAAGATGTTCTATAAAATACAAATTTATACCCATAATATTTTTTTTAAAATAGACTTCATTGACGAATTAATAATTTAGGGATCTAAGGATCCATTAGCCCCGATCACCATCAATACTGGGAGTTCTTATTTAGAATTTGGTGGTGCTAGGCAACCCCAAACAACCCCTTATGTACGCCTGTTGGTTATGGCTTTTTCAAAACGTGTTATTTAATTAATAATTTTTATTAAGATTTATTTGGTTAATAGATGGACTTCAAAAAAAAAAACGTATTTTTAATATAGGTAATATCAATGTTTTAATACGAAAAATTATTTTTAAAGCTTGCTTTATTAAGTTAATTAAAATTTTAAAATAATTTATTCCATCCATTCATCCCTTTATGGTGGAAGAAACAGATTTCTAGTAAGCAGAGTATTTTTTTTAAAAATCTGGTCACTATAATTATATTACATACCCATAGATTTTTTATTACCTGGATCGTATGGAAAATGTAATATAATAACGTTTGAATGAAATTCTAATGCTGCCAATCAATCGTAAAATGTAGAAAAACGCATTTGCAGCTTTTCGGTAAACGTAAAACGTAAAAGGGTTTCCGTCAATATTTATTGCATTATAGCAACTTTTTATATTTATTTTTTAATAGTGACTCGGGTAAGTGAAAAAGTATGTGTACCCATTATACACATCGCCTTCGGTCACAAAATAATTAAATAATAATATAATATTATGAATATTTTGTTTTCAATCAATGTTTTCCCGAACGTCGACAAGAGATCGAGTGTGCGCTATTAACCAAAAAAATAAATACATAAAAAAAAAAAATATATACATAAAAAAATATATCCCATCACGAACAAAATAATATATATATATATAAATATTATATATATCTTGTGCGTAATTCAATAGAGCTCGCCGTTATAATATACAGCCACCTCTCCCGCTGTGGTAATTTTATTTTTTTAAACATTATTCCCCATCGCTTCCTCGCGCTCGGCCCACATTATATAATACGGTAACATCGTTGTGCACGCGTTGAAGTTGATGTATGACTAAAAATGTCGAAAAAATATAACCGCGGGAATGTCGTTATTACGTTTTGTATATCAAATTTGTACCTTTTGGGCTGACGTGTACAGATTGCGTCCCCTTTTTTTTTTTTTTTTCACTTCTCCAGCCGCAAGAAAAATCACCAGCCAGTCGATATCTCACCCCCTCTGGCGAAGCTCATAATGGTCTTGTTATACACTACCCTGTCGTTTAAGCACGATATTATTTCTCAGGTTGTATTATTATGTGTTACATAAGTTCTTTCGTCGTCTTCTCTTTCCATTCTGCTCTCATATTATATTTGTCATTTCTATTCGAATGTTATTCTATCAAAAAAAAAAAAAAATAATAATAATAATCAAAACAAATTGTTTTATACCTGCCATAGATTTATCGGCGTTACTGCAAAAACTCATAGAATATGATTGTTGAAAGACGGGACTACCTAATAAAAAAAATTAATATTTTTCTCCTAATTATTTTTAAACTTTCAACATCATTATGAGTAGTTTAAAGTAATTATATTCATTGAAAATTAAACAATGAAAGCGATTTTTAACACGTTATCATTTTAAGTGTTTGCACAAATAATAACATAATTTATCAAAAAACTATTTTGCCGTGTGATTAATATTTAGCAATTAGCAAATACGTTTTATCTTAACGTTGGTTAAATGTGAGTATGTGACTATAGATGGAAAGCAACATTAATGTGTTTCTTATTTTTACGATGGAAGTGTTTAGAAAAATAAATAATCATTTTTTTTATCGATGTTGAAATTGTGTTTTATAATTTGATATGTAAATAAATCGCATACAATATTTCGTATGTTGAAATAATGGTTAATCTGATCGGCAGTCATTAATATATACGTTAACGATTCGCATAGCTGAATTAGAGTATCTATTTATTTATTTACTCTTGGGTAATGAATCATCTCGGTTCATTTACCTCTGGTTATGACCACAGTAAACAAAACTGGCGTGAATTCGTGGTAATCCAAAATATTACAAGGTAATTCTGAATATAGGTAATATAATGTGTGAGAAGTGTCTAGGTTTTATTTTTTATAATTATGTACATTTATAGTATAATTATTTATTAATACGATCGTTTAATCAATATTAGACTCGTTCGTATACACTATTTCCACGAATAACCATAATAGATTCATATACACATCCCGGACCAAAATCTGTGATTGACGTTGCCCGTGGGAACAATATGATAATGCATTTCATACGAAAGTAAAACTTTTTGTATTCCGGAAACGTTTCGTGGCAACTGATGTGTACGTAACACTGATAATAATATTTTGTTATATATTTGGGAAATCGATCGTTTGAAAAATGTGTACCTATTATATTGTACTCTACTGTGTTAGCATTATTTAATGTCGTTTATTTTTTATTTTATTTTTATTTTATCTTCCTCGTTTATAATACTACTATACCATGAACAAATGAAAATAAATTACTATATTTTAACAATTGTTTTAAATAATGATGGAAAATTTAATATTATTTCGGTACTGGTGATGCCCCATTTGGTTCTGTATATAGTTATAGTTTCAACATTTTTTTTAAAAACCAAAATAAATGAGTTTGAATTTTATGATATAAACGAATATTTTAAATGTATAAAATACAAAATACTAAAATAATATATATACATATATATAAGAACACGATATTTTATTCTATAAAAATAAAAATAAGTACGTAGTTTAAAGATAAATTCAGGAATAGCAATGATGTAAAAATAATTAGGCAATTAATCGAAATAAAATAAGTTTTAGTTTTAGAAACAAATGTTAATATTTTTAATCTAATACAAATGAATAAAAATTTCCACAGACGATTTACGTACAGTAGGTTTATTTTTTTTTTTTTTTTGTTACTTATGCAGTTTATTAAAAAATATGTATTTTTGTTTATCAACGAACATTTGACAAACACCAAAAAAATATATATTTAAATTAATATAAATAACTCAATATAAATAGTTATTATACTTGACAAGCAATTTTTAAATATCTCAGAATTTGACATTTTATTATTATAATGTTATTCTCCACTCGAGTGTTTTACAAATAAATAAATGGAAGTACATGTTTTCGTCATCAGTACAAGTTGTAACTTGAATGTATATTTACGAGTAGGTATATATAAATATTAATAAATCTACCTACAATTTTAATAATATAAATTTTAATTCAACAATGTAATTGACCTTAATATCAAGTAAATTACTGTTTATACACAAATCATTGTAATATACAAGTATCACAAAAGTAATATAAAATTAATAATATTTAAAAATATAGGCAATTATTGTTATAAGTTATAACAATCATAGTAAATATTTTGCAGCTTACGTACAGTTCATAAATTATAGTTTATTTATGAGAAAATTGAATAACGTGATCAAAATACGTTTAAAGAATAATGATTATAATTAATATAACTATATATTTGATTCCTATAAAGTAAATTAAATTTATTAGTTTATTACTAAAACAATGTAATATAAATAACATGTATAAGATCTACCAGGAAACAAAAAAAGTTATTTTTTTTTTTATTTTAATTGTATTTTTGTAGAAATTAAAAAAAAAAAAAAATATGAAAACTAACATTATACAAATATATATAAATTATTATATGAATACGAATATTTATTTCATGTTGCTATAGTTTTATATATAATTGGTCAATCAAGAAAGGTTGAAGGTTCTTAGTTAGAAATATTTTGTTATATCTTATAATATTTAAACATATTATTAGTATTAATTAAAATAATGTACAACAAAAAGTGATTAATTTTCATTTGGTATAAGTGTAGTAATCAATGAAATATAATTTTAAAGATTTTTAGTAAAATTTAAGTATAATTAAGTTCAGTAATAAGAATAAAATATTTAATAGAAATTTTATTCACTTTTCTAATAAAAAGTATTAAATTAATTTACCAAGAAGAGAATATTTTTTCTTTAAGATATTTAATTTTCATTAACCTAGCTGTATAGATAGATATGAAAAATATATTTTTAAAAAAATGTAGGCATTTGTACACAATTCAATTAAAAACGTCGGCGCTAATATTAACAAATGTTTTTATCCCTATGTAAAATTATTTAGAATAAATAATAATTATGACCAGGACTAGGATTTATATAAAACAGCATGTTTTTTTGCGACTTTTGATTATTGATTTTGTCAGTAATGTCAGCAAATCACCTCATGATGAAATAAATTGTGTTGTTTTTATTTTGCATGTTTTTACATATTTTGGATTAAATGCATATTATTTCATATATTGAATAAAATTAATATAACTGCATATTTTGATTATAAGAATGCGAAAAATGCATGTTTGATTAATAAATGTTTCGATTTAACTACAAAACAAGAATTTAACACTTTATGAAAGTCTACAGATTATAATAAATGCTAGGTTAGGTTATAAATGCTAGGCATCGACTTTTTGAGTGTAACGGAAGAGTCGCAGATAAAAGTTAAATACAAAATATCCTTGGTTTTATAAAAAAATAAAGGATTTAAAACTCTACAATCAATAAATAAAATATTGAATGGTGAATCGGACGAGGACAATTTCAGTTGTAACCTAACACTAGGACAAATTGTTTTTCTTAAATACGTGTCAACTACATCATGTGACCTTGAATGGAGCTTCAGTCAATACAAAGCCATACTACGATCCAATCGCCTATCATTCATTTTCTAAAATTTAAAAAAATATGTGGTATCATGTAACACAAGTAGTGAGTGTGAATAATAAATTTTATTTCTAAATTATTTTATTTTATTTTATTTTATTTCTCAATTATATTATATTAAGGCAAACAGCCAATGTATTTCAATAAATAAAAATATTTTGTTTTTAACTATATTTTTGTGTTTTTCTTATAAAAATTTAAATGCATATTTTACAATTTTGTATTGCATACAAATTATAGTCCTGATTATTACCTACATAATTCGAATCCCTATACTAGGTTAGATTCAACACGTTTTAAATATTTAATTTATATATGACTAAGGACTCTGTTCATAATTAACTTTTCTAAAATCTAATACTAAATGTACAATAAATTATATATCTATATAATATAATAATTTATTTGAAGTTAATTCAATATAAATTTTGCAAATTAAATTCAATTAGAACTAATTAAATACCGTATAGTTCAAAATGGAAGTGTAAATCAATAAGACTAAAGCTCAAAGGTAAATAAAGAAGTTTGTATGTATAATAAGTATACACTATATGACTATGGTTTTCTTATTATCATAATAATTTTGAAAAATTTAGTTTTACTACAAAAAAATTTTTATATCACAATGTAGAATAACATTATATATATATTAATCTACATTTTACCATATTATTATTCATATTGGTAAAGAAATTAACAATTATCAAAAATAATTTAAATAAACATTCAGTTATATAATTTTCATCACTAAATTAAATACAAATTGTAACCATTATCTCACTTGTAAGTTAAAGTTAGACAATACGCACTTACGCAATGTCAGTGTGAAGTAGTACTTTTACAAAAATAATTTCGTTAGTAAGAAAAAATTGCCATTTGTTTTAAGAGACTGAAAGGTTTTTGATCGTCTCAAGTGTTGTGAAAAAATACATACAAAAACTAAAGTAACGAAAAAAAAAATATTCTCGTTAATTTCGTTCGCCTGTTCCTATGTTTTTCCATTTCTTCTGGTGTACAAAAACTTTGTTTTACGACAGTTATTACTGTTTTTCTCTGTTATATTTATTTCATTTAATAACAAAACGTTTGTTGTATTGACTATTGAGTGATGTGTTTTAAAAAAAGTATCAAATATATTCAATTATTTGTTATACTCAAATTATCACCTATACTAATTAAAAAAAAAAAATTATTATAATGTGAATTTTCGGTAAAAATAAATTAAAACATGTTTCTCATATATAAGTGATATTTTTTCAATATTTACTACGACTTTTATATTTTATTACAAAACATTGAATTATAATATAAAAGAATATTATGGAATATTTCGAATTCTTAAAAATAAATTCTACATATGAAAATTATAATTATATATAAGTAAAATTTTAGATTTCATGTTGAAAAGTATTTCAATTTGTTAAATTATTAAAATAAAATAAAATGTGATATTTGGTACTTGAAGTAAATTGAAGTACTTTTTTACTGGGGATCTAATTGTACAGAGTTTGTCTTTTTATGTAATAATTATTAATTTTATTATAACTGTTGTTGTAATATTTGTATTTATCAAAAATCATCTCATTTATGATATTATCTTTTTTAAACTGAGAGAAGCTGCCAATAGATATATTTTCTAAAAAAAAAAAAGTAACAAATACTTTCATTTTAGTTTTGAAAATAATATATTCAATTTAAATTTAAAAATCTGAAAAGTATACCTACATAATACAATTATTTAATACTTGATTTTAAACAATAACAAAATTTCTGGACCTTCAGTTTCGAGGATAATTCAATTCCCGCTTAGGAGAATGTAATTCTCCAATTTTCCTCTACATGCATAATATTTAAAATTATTTTTATTATTAAGGTTTTTTTTAAATTTTATAAAATGTGTATTTATTTATATGTATAAACACCAAAAAAAAAAAAAAGAATGATTATTGTATATTAACAGAAAAAACGTTGTTTTTGTGTTCATTAGACTATTTGCACAGTAGGCATATGTAGGTCCAGAACACTGACAGTTTTTACGGGTATTATTTTAAAAGCGTTTATAAAATACTATCAAATTGAATTATTAAATGAGGGACTGACCTTTCATGTTCATTATAAAAAAAAAAAAAAATATATGCATTTGTCTTTAAAAAATAAAAAACATCACACAAATTGTTTACTATTTATACACTTTCTCCTTGTTCACCCCTTTTTTCTTTTTAGATACAGCTCTCTTTTTTTAGGACGATAATGAAAGACTAACGAATGCCTCGATCCTTAAATCCTTTATACAGCGTTCCTGTCCAGGGATAATAAGAACAACCCTGTCAGAACCCTTAGACTACCCAGTAACATCACATATCAAACAACACCTTGATAATAAATAATGAATGACGATTAGATCACCGGAGTAAATTTTTGTTAAATTACTGTCTGATTTTTTAAACATTATTTATAAAATATGTATACTGTACAGGTATTATTTAATTTTATGGTAACTATTTTCATTATTATTAAATAAAAATATATCAGTTAATTAAATGCATTATGAAATAGTTAGCATAGCGTAGTTAGTATAATCATAATATTATTATGATATTTTTGAAACTTTAAAATTCATAGATAATAAAGATATAAATATCTATGATAACATATTGTAAGCACTGAGAACATTCATAATAATATTGATAAAACACATTTTACGTTCCGTAATATTAAAATAATTAATTATTAAAAATAATGACGTCAGGAGATATCATTTCTCCAATAATTAAAGAAATTCCTAAAAATCGAAATCTTGATTAAGTTGAGATCAACACGTCAAAATTATTTTATAAATATACTCTTAAAAATGGTTGTCTTCAAATTATACATAACTTAAAAAATAAAGAGTTAATTTTTTTAATTTTTTTACGGCAAGCATTTTTTAAAAGTAATAAAGGTAATATTTTTCTCCGTTGCCTAAATTATAATTTGAAAATAACTACATTCAAAAATTTTAATTTTTCACGGAAATATTGTAATTAGTAAATAAATATGTGAAACCACTTATATATTTTATTTTCACATTTCATTCAAATACATTAATTTCTAACATATAAATTTATTTATAGCATATTATAGCATTTCATAGTTGAATATTTTGAAAACAATCTTAATGGGTAAAGTTATTTTGAAAATATAAGAAGAAATATTGAACATCAAGGTAATAAATAGTAAACTTTTGGGAAACAAACATTGGTACATAAGTAAACCTTAACTAACAATTAATTCCTCTCACAATTAATATGCTACTTTGATTAATTTCTAATTTGAAAACATTAAACATTAATTTTATGTAACATTATTACAACTTAGAATAATAAATGTTTTATAATATAATTCATTTACACTTAATAATTTGCATTTTAAAATAGGTATCTACCGTGTAAAAATTGTATGCGTAAAATTCAATATTTTTAATTTAAATACAAATTGTATTTACTTATTGATCGTAAAATATTGATGAAATATTCTTAATATTGTAAAGTGATCAAAATTTCAAAAATTTCAGAAAAAAAAATGAAAGGGATGATACAGAAAATGTTTGTAATTCCCATCATTTTTATAACACGAAATTTTGACACCCTAGATATTTTAACCAATTTATGAATATAGGACCAACTATAAATATGCAAAAAGACAATTTAAAAAAAAAAAAAACAGTTACAATTACAAATGTTTTAAGAATTGTAATTGTAATTTTATATATATTATATTGTATTTGTATCTATTTTTTTAGTACTTATTTATTATTTTAATATGATTTTTATTTTAACAAAAGAAAAAAGCCCGTTTTTCCTGTTTATATAAAATAATTATGATCAAAAAACGGGCGGTAAATTTAAGACTTACCTACGTTTAAAATATCACTAAAGCTGGTCTTGATCATACTTATAATAATATAATATAAACTTGTTGTAAGTATTATGTTTATTAAATAAAAATAGATAAATTAATTAGTTGTTAAATTAGATGGAAATCATATTTAATAACTTAATAATAAAATGTAAAGAAAAACTAATGTATAGAGCAGAATTATTCCAACTTGAAAATAAAAAAAATAATGAGAGAGATTCTATTAGGAATTATGAATTGAATACTTTTGTTAGTCAATAATAATTGCGGATTTCCTTAGATCAGAATAAAAATATAATAATATTAATTTAATTTAATTTTTTTCTTTTGGTACTCCAAAGTAATAATTAAAACTAAGAACACTTGTACATTAACTATGGGAACAAAATACTTAGTTAAACATTTCACCAAGATTTGAATATCTTCAGTGGTTATTTTTCATAGAATTACATATTAATTTTAATTGATGATAATCAAATATACAAATATACAATAAATAGTATGTAAGTATTATTGATTTACATTTTAAAGAATTATCTATCATTATTATAGTATTATGAAATATAATTTATTACATATTATAATTAAGTTAATTATTGTATTTGTATCATTTCTAAATTATTTCTTTGCATAAAAAAATATATATTTGCATTTTATATTTAATTGTCAGGATTGTATATTTTAATAACTTAAAATTTAATTAAAAATTGAATGAAACAAATAGAGCAATAAATTATTACGGAAGTAAATAAATAATAGTCCCAAAACATAAAATTAGCATTGATATTGAATTTATCTATAACAATATATTATACATAATATTTTTATAACAAATCCATTATTTTAATTAATTTTATTCAGAGTCATAACTTAATAATAACCTTTTTTAACTAAATAAAAATTATATTTTTTTAGGTATTAACATGTTTTTTAATGAAAAAATAATAAACTTAGTAGTATTAGTTGTTTATTAATATACTCCTATAAATCTACAGATTTCATTTTAATTTAAAGTTATACATTTTTTATAATTATTTCATAATAATGCATATTCATTTTTCTGTTACTATGTCATTATAATATATATGTCGTTTTTATATATTTATTATTTTACTTTTATTATAACATAACTACATACATTACATACTGGTTTTAACAGATCAAGAGTATTTTTTTTGTGATATACATAAGGTATTTAAATGAATACTATTATGTTGATACTTTTAAATTCATTAATATGATTTACTTTTATTAAATATGGTAAAGAAAATAATTATATAATTTTACATTAAGTTTAAAATGTGAATTTAATATCTAATAAGGTATTTATATAATTTATTAATTTTGGTTCATAATGGAGGATTATGTATATAATTTTAGTAATAATAATTGTCTTAAAAAAATTATAATTACTTTAAATGTAATAATTTTAACAAATAATTAATAAAATATTTAGTTTTAATAATGAACGTATACATTTAATTTAAAACATTAGATTTTAAATGACTATTAAAAAAGAAATTTGAAAATATTAGAACCCAGACACTATATTTTGTAAACACAAATTGTATTATTATAATTATTATTGCATTATGTAGTAATTGTTATTATGGAATTAAAATTTATTTTGATTTAATTTTGAGATTTGAAAAAAAATAAATGTTTGATTATTAAAGTGAAAAAATTATGTTTTGCATTTAAGGCATTTACCAATTATTTAACGGAAACGATTTTAATGATTTCCGTAAGCTGAACTAGTTGATTGCAAGTACTGATGCAGTACATTCTAGAACCGAGACATAGTTTTGTTATGCAATTTTATGTATTATTACGTTTAGAAAATTCGATAAACTCTGGTATAGGAATATTATGGAAATTCATCGATACGCGACTTAAATCCACAAACGGATTGATTACCTATATATATATATATATATAAGTTCACGTGTCAGGGGCGTATCTAGAGTTTTGTTTTGGGTGTAGGGAGGGTTGAGTAAAATGTATAAACATCATCATACAGTAAAATAAAATAATTATATATAACGTATCAATGTATAATTAAAATAACCTTTATCACAAATTATGTAAACCTATAACTAAAATATGTCTTCTGCACTAAATAATAAGTTGTGCACGCTTAGCTTGTCTACAATTTGCAAACTTGTCAAACGATTAACACACGATTGTAATTTTTAATTTTCGACATTTCGAAGGGGTTGATGAGGAGGGTGGGTTCTGAAGTCCTAGAAATACGATCCGGGTTGTCGTTATAACATCAATAGTTCATTTTGCACATTAGTTTCACGGGTTCTTCGTTCTTTTTAAATAATGTATTAACCTACATTCCAATAAATTGGAATACTCTTAGCTATGATTTTTTTTTTTAACAAAAATCACAGGTATATTTATCAGAATCTTATTTATACATGGTATACATACATTACACTACACACCGCAACGATCCTATTTCTACTATTGGTTTACAAGTGAAAGTTTGTACGTCCAGAAATCGGAGAGCATCTGTTATGCATGCGGAAAAGTTTGAATGTAAATTAGGGTGAATGTTACCGGACGGCATTAAAATAACGTCTTTGGGCAGCCCCGACTCGACTCGAATGCACTTGTTCGCCCGGGACGATACAACGCCAGTAATCCCTGCACGCCAGAGCACTATCCTCTGTCCCTTCGTCCCTCCCAAGGTCCCTGCTTCTGTTCCCTAGATTATATGTCTCTTTCTCTCTCTCTCTCTCTCTCTCTCTTCGACACTGACTATATACCTACTACTATTATTATTAAAACATATTTTAGTCCGTTCGTCTGTAACGTCCTAAAGTCGTTTGTGTCGTTTTTAATTCGACACGTACATCGCCGCTACGAGGATGTACGGACAAAACATGGCCGGAACACTCACATTTGCATAAATCATAATAATACAACGTCCCTTCCAGCCGTCCCGTAACTGACCAAACCTCCTATACACCTTGCGCCCTTTCCGCTATCTGACGTGCAAAATACGACGCAATAAAGGGATTGGCCGGTGAACTACCTGCCGGATCTGACACCGTACGTTATTACTATTATTTTAATCGTGCTCAGTTTTTCTAGCGCGACAAAGTTTGACTGTCGTAAAAAAACACCCATCGCAGACGTTGACAGAGTGACGCGTTGTACGTATAGCAGCGAAGAACACGGACTTATATATTATTATCATATTATCTCTCTTTGGAATTCGCATTATTCATGATCGTAGTGTTAATACCGAGATTTAACGACTTTATCGCGCATTTTTGCGACTTAAAAACCAATAAATGTTCAACGATTCTTTCGCTATAATAATAGAGTTACACCAGAGATATTATTTTCGCAAAAAGTTACACAGCGAGTACTACTCGTTCAATAATACATAGGTACACTAAAGAAAAATATTTGGCTTTATTCACGTTACTAACATTTGCACAAGAAAGCAACGAAATTTATAATTACAACAGCGGATATTATACTTACGCGCACACAGTAGATTAGTTATAATAAGTGTATAATCAGTATAGATATGTATTAATGTTTATATTATGTTAAATTCATATAAAATTTAAAGTTTTAATCCATAATTAAAGAACAATTAATCTAAATATTATAATGTTATAATATAAATAATCAGCTCGTCAACATCGCATTTATATTAATTTTTTCTACCACTTACGACATTTAATTTGAGGAATTATTTTTCATTTTTCTCATATTATTATATTTGTGATAAATATATGGTTCTGAGTTCTCACATGATGAAATGTAATATAATTGAGATTGCACACTCATGGTATATAACATAGATAATGAATTATAATATGTACCACAGTAGTTTATAAATAATTTTTGCACATGACAGACAAGTTGTTATCTTGTACATTTCGTGATACAAAACAGTAAACGATAAAATATTGTACATTTATATTTTCATGCAATTTATTTAATGTTTTCAACCGAAATAATATTAGCTAAGCCCACAAATATGTTTAATATTAATAAAGTTCGCGTTTAATTTTATACTTAATTTATGCTAATAATAGAAAATTGAGTTTTTTATTTGTGTAAAAGCAAAACCTGTAAATAATTTTCACCTGTATTTAATTTTAGTTGTATTTCTATTTTATATGAGGGTAACCAATTGTCTTTTCTTGTTTGTCAACCGAGGTAATTTATATACAATGTATAGTGCTCGATAGAGAAAATGTCATCGTTGACATGAAAACATTGTAGTTCCCTAACTTTTGCTATAATTATTATTTTAAATTATAATATTGATGATAAAATATATTCTGTCATTTTCGTTTATTTTAAATTTTGTTTCATTATTTATTTAGCTGTGGTTCCATTTTGCTTAAATACCTAGTTGTTAATATTGGTAAACTCAACCTGATATATTTATAGATGTGAATAACGAAAATGTTTAAAATGTTTGTACTATCATATCTTATATTGCTATTATGATATTCTCACACTTTTTTGTCACAAAATCTAACCTAAGCTACTCATAGAATAGTAAACAAATTATCAGCGATGGTACTTAATCCAATATTGATTATAAACTATTATATAGTTTTGGATTTGACGTTCTATATACGATCTATATTCTATGTAATTCTACATATTTTGTTAAAAGCCAAAAACCATCACTCAAATTAATTTACATTATTGGTAATTTTTTTATTTTATTTATGCCTGAAAGCACGATTTCAGGTAGGCATAATGGGAATGATCTTATCTTTGGGATGAAAAAAATTGTCAAAAATTATATATACATACAAACTTCTTTATTTAACTAAAAGCAATAATCTTATTGATTCACAATTCTGTTTTGAAGATTTATAATTAGTTCTAAATGTCTAATCAAATTTAAATTGCGAATTTCATATAGAATTAATTTCAAATGAAATATTACAATATACACATATAGATATACAATTTATTATACATTTTGTATAAGATATTAGAAAAGTTAATTATGAACAGAGTTGTTATATTATATTATTTATGATAATACATAAATTATTTGAAACATGTTAAACTAATCTAATATATGAATTAGAATTATGTAGCTAAAATTTTCAATTTTTTTCAGTCAAACTGAAAAAGAAAATATTGAATAATTTTGATATTCCTGTATGAATATATCGAGTTGATAAACAGTTTATGTCCCATTTGCATTGTGTATACACATCATTGATATTATTGTTATAATATTATATATTTATTTCTATTCCTGTTATAACCTAGATTCTATTAAAGATAAACGAAAATGTCGATCCCGTTTGCACTTGGTATTTTTGTTACCAACAAAATAAAGTTCGCAACTCCGAGCTCTTATTACAACAGGGGTGTACGATAAAAGCAGTTCTCACGTCATACGTCAAATTTTACAATGGAGGTATTTTTGTATTATTTCACGTAGTGGAAAAGTAACAAATATTATTTTTTGTTCAGATTATATTCGAAAAACATTTTGGACCCGCCATATGACCTCCCATAGAAAATGGCATTTATTTTGTTTTCATTCCGGTTGCTTCATTTGATTTACCTACTATAACATGAAATTAAATCACAATAATTTTTACCAAAACTGAAATTAATATACATTTTTTCATAATATCTTATTTTTGTTAAATTTAAATTAATAACCTTTGTTTTTATTACAATTCATTATACTACTTTTTTAGTCGAATTGGTTACTTATCTATTTTATCTTAATCTTGTCGTAGATCCATATATATATATATATATATATATATTCCTTAGTAAAGTTTATTTTTTGTGTTACCTAACAGGTCACTATTTTTCTTGTGTTTTAAAAATTATTTAAATGTATTGACGATTCTAAAATATTATTTACGTAGCTTAAGTTTAAGAGTTTAATTAATAAACAAATATATATATTTACAAATCTATATCACTCTTTTGTATTATGCAATTTATGTTACATATTAAAGTATTAACCTAATCATGCAATTACATCACACACAATAACCTTGTTTAATGATATAAAAAAAAAATATTTACCCACATATAGTTAAGTTTTACAATATTTATTCATATTTGTATTGAAAAAAAAAAAAAAAGTAAAAGTAAAATTTGTAAATGAATATAGAAGGCAGCGGCGTACCCAGTAGGGGAGGTTAGGGGTTATATCCGCCCAATGTATTTTTTTAATAATCATTTAACATTATTAATTTATTAAAGCTGTAATTATTATTTTGTAAAACAACATTCCATTATACAGAACATAAAATATAATAAATTGAAGATAAACTTATAAAAATAATGATATTCAAAAAATAAACAAAAACAATGATTAAATTAAGTGAAAATGGTGATGGTTTGGAGTTAATAATGTAAGACAATCTTACAACCATTTAATCAACTCTGTGCTGTAACCACTGATGTTATATCAGTAAACCTGTTTATTATCATTTCTCACTAAACTTTATCTACTCTAATCAACCGCCAAAATCATATATACCCGGATTGGGTAGTCTTGGACCCTTGAGAAATATTTTTTGTATGTATGTATATAGGCGAAAAAAGGTAGAGAAATATGGAGGGATAATTCCCTTAAAATACTCAAAGGTCCCCTTTTTTCTCTTATACCGGACCAAAAATGCTATGTAGCCCTTCCATTCAAGATTTTCTCGAATGCTTTATCGGCCTATCCTGGCAAGGACATCCCCCCACCCTATTTAAAACTTCTGGGCACGCCGCTAGTAGAAGGTAGAAGGGAAAGAAGAAGACTAATAAAGAATTAGATAGGTGTAATTAAGAGTGATATAAATATAGCTGGTGTAGATGATGAGATGAATGTGATCAAAGTCTATGGAAATGTAGGACTAGGGTGACCGTTTCCATATTGTTGGAAGGTAAGGTGAAGATGAAAAAGAAAAATATGAAGAAATAATACAATTCTGTTTTAAATTTAAATAATTAGGTATCAATAATTGAATAAAAATATTTACCTTTTTAAAATTCATACGAGTACATTATAATATATAATTTACTATTATAATACTCGTATCTCGTACGTTTATCATAAGACTGAATAATGGATATACTTGTGCAACGTGCTGTAGTGTGATATTAACGACTTGTCATTATTTTTATTATTATAGATTTTAACTGGAAAATTGTATTAAGTTAGTACCTATATATTACATCAAAATTAGATTATAGAACACCTATTCTAGATAATACTATATTTTACGTTTTCATCTTATGGTGGTAATATGTGAATTATGTTTAATTTATATATAGTTACAATCATGGCCTAAGATCTTATTGGTATACTTAATTTCGTAGTTAAAACATGTACATACATGCTTGTACTACATAATAGTCAAAAATATTGAATAACATAAAATATCAACATAATATTGTATTTATAATATGTATAATACGCGATAAATTGACGGCACACCGTATCGTAATATCGTAGAGTTCGTTTGTCCACATCAAAGTTCGAACTTAATTTAATAGGCATGCCGGCGTGTTTACGAGTCGCGCGATCAGTCTACGACCATCGGTTGATGTACATTTGCCATTTATATATATATATATATAAATATTATAATCAACTTGTAAGCTTTAGGGGTAGCGATTCTGGTATTTTGGTCGGCAGACAGGTAAAAGGGTTTAAATTAATGAAGAAGGAATCGACCCGGGCGACCCATGAATTCATTATTAAACTCACTGTATCTTACAATATTTGCAGGTGGGGAAGGCGGGCGTGGGAGTTCGATATCGGCAGCAAAACCACAGTAATGCATTTGTATGAGGTGAGGGGGCAATAAGGGGGCACAGTCCCTGCATAAAGGTTAGGTAAGGGGTGAGAAGGGGAAAACGAAAAGGTCACTGCCGTCCATGCTTTACTCGCGGTCTACGTATATATCGCCGAGGGCGGTCGAGAGCACTCGAGTTGTTCGGGAAATTGATTTGGTAATAAAATTGAACTCGGCAAAACGGACAAAACTCTAGTCCGGCTCTTCCATTACACGTTTTAAGGTGACTTGACGGCGATCGGTCACGTTGCAACGGTACGACCCGTTGTAAACAAATAACACGTCCACGTCGAATATTAGTTTAGACTTGAAAGAACACAGTTTTCGGATAAATGGTTTGCGCGCCGATGATGTTGAACGTTTCAATCAACGTCAACACAAGAGAAAACTTCACTTGTTTTGATTTATTTTCGCGTTTTTATTACTGTATGAAAATAACGCAATCGTGATATATTTTATTAATTAATCCGTCATGTTTTATGAACACACACCTACCCAATATACCAAATGTGATACAATAATACAAATATCAAATAAATAGTGGTTGTTTATACGTAAATAATACGTTTAAAAATTTAATAAAAAATTAAAATATAATAATGTTAAAATTATTGTTTTATGGAATAACATAAAATCTACCTAATTAAGAACCATTTATAGGTATAATTTATGGTGCTTCATTCCATAACACAATGGTATAATATATTTACGCATGAACAAAATTTTATATTTTACATATTATAATTCATTATTTATCCTAAAAATAATCAATAAACCAACAATTAAATAATAATAATACTAAAAAAAAATAATGATTTTAATGTTATACTTGTATTTATATGACTATATAAAACGTAATACAATTTCAATAATCTGGGGATGAAGTATAAATTATATTAGTAATTATTTGAACTTAGAAATTTAATGATAAAATAATATTTCTTTGTTATAAAAAATGTATTAGATTGATGTATTAAATTATTATGTATAGCACTTGTCTGAAAAATAAATCAATCGAATTTTTATTATTTAATTTATTGTTATTATTATTAAAATATATATAATTAGAGTTTTCATTATATGCATTAGATAATAGCTTATCAATTATATATTATCTTATTCAGATATTAATATTAAATTATTATTATTATTATTATTATTATAGTCTTGGTTAGTTTATCACATAAATTTGAATTAAAAATAATTTTATAATTTTATTTTATTTACTTGTCAAATTAAGACTTAAACTTATTCAAATAAATAAAAATTATATTTTCTTTTGCATTTTGTAGGTAAACCTATTTTTAAAACAATGAAATAATTACTTCAGAATTATTTTTTTTTAGCAGTTTATAACAAATAAATTAATTAAAACTTGCAAAATGTTCACTGAGTTTTAGCAAATTATGAATATACTGTAGACAACATCACAAAAAAATAATTTATTCTGTTGAATTAATTTAATGACTGTAATAACATATAATAATATTTTAATAATAAATATTATATAAAACAACAAAAATAGCACATATCTGTTAGAAATAATGAAAAATATGTTTATTTAATACTAATACTTAGTTAATATTATAACTAATTAAATTACGTTTGTTTTTAAACAATAATCATATACTATAGTATTCAATGTATTTTTTTATTCTAAACAATAATAATAATAAATCTCTGTCTATTTGGATTATGAAATTTGAATTCTATAGGTTGCCAAATTGTAATAAAATATTAACAGTTGGAAGAAATAGATTTAGCATAAAGTGTTTTTTATTATGGTAAATGCTTATTACCACATTGTCTATAATTTTAATTAATTCTTGTAAATATCTTGAGTGGAATGTTCAAAAACTAATTTTACTATAATACATGATTATTTAACGTTTATATTATTGTAAAAATCATTTTATAAATTAATGATTCTAAAACAAAAATAATTGCACTTTTATATAATATATATAAAAATTTATATTTATAAAAATATGTTTTATTGCATAATTGAAGTATTTTATGTTTTAATTTTTAAATGGATCTAGGTATATTATTTTTATATTTCTATCATTCAACTAAGCTGAGTACCAATTTTGTGTTTTAAATTTTGTATGTTATGTATTTGAGGATTTAAAGTATTTGTTTTGATTACTGACTTTATGCGCCAAGTTGTTTTTTTTTAAAAAAGAATACATAACAGACGTAGCCTCTGGGATTGTGCAACTAACAAGGAATCGTTTTCTTGATTTTGTTTGCTTGGAAAGTTTGATACAAATGCCCGTTGACATGTGTATGTCACCTTAAAATGCGTTTGTTAATGTTTAAGTTTCTGGAAAACTTTTGCGGATTTCTCGTTCAGTATGTATAAGAGAAAAAGTATGAAGAGTTGGTACAAACAAAATGCCAATACTCTCATCGACTTTCATTTGTTTTTATTTTATGTTTACAATATTTTAGAAACAAGTTTCATCTCAGCAAATAGTATAATTTATATATTATTCAAATTTTTTATTTTGTATTTTGTTTTTAGAAAAAATGTACGGGTATTATAATAATATATGATTAGGTGTATAATTATATTATACATTATATTAATTACATTATAATGTTTTGTTTACTAAAAAATAGGTGTATGATTAACCTTAATATTATTTTAACATCGTTTTACTACTTATACGTTAACTTTAAAATTTTAATTGTTTAAACTTTGTTTTATTTTTTTTGTATACATATTTTTAATATTTATGTAATCGTACATGCATATTATTAGTAGTACGTAAAAAAAGTTGGATAATTTAATATTTATGAATAAAATGCACATATGTGGGATCGTTTACTTTATACTTGATAGTATATATTTTTAATTTAAAAAATAACTTATAATAGCGATGTTATTTTATAAAACTGTATTTAAAATTAATTTTATTAATTTTATTGAGGAGATTATATAAAACATTCTTTCCGAAAGATGAATTTAAAAATAAATAACCATAAAATTTTACTAATCTTCATAATTGTTTATTTGTTTAAATCTCATCTGTTTGCGTCCAAAGAAATAAAGGAACTTTTTTTTATAGACTAATTGCATTCCAAATCCCAGTGTAATTTGCGTTACTCAACAGTAAAGAGACAAAATTACCCATACATTTTTCGAAATTATTTTTTTTATAGCAATAGACGTTTATGGAATATATTATTATTACTTACAATAAAAACTAAATTGATAATTTTGATTTTAGTTTAGTTTAAACTTTAATTAGCTTACTGATATTTAAATACCGTGGGTACTCGTATGTCATAGTTTATAGAAAATAAAAATGTGTCTATTATTTTATATTATAACAGAATATGATTGAATGTCTGGGAATAAATAAGGATAGGTTCAAAATGAAATATTGTATTAACTACAAACTGGCATGGAAAGTTGATTTTGCTATTATAAATATATAGATAATTTATCTGTCAGTACACCGTAATATGACAAATTGTAGTTAAAATATGAAGATTATTATAATAATACACTATGCCAATATATTACCATCGTCCATAAATATTCAATAGTTCAAAAAGTTGTTTCTCTCAATAAATTCACTGATCATTTATTAGAAGACAGAAAGTAGGTCACTACTACGACAATAAGAAGAGATGCAAGTGTAAAAAGTTTATGTTTGAAGTAATTTCCTTGTTCATTGTAAATTTTTTTATTTGTTTTTCTGTTTTAACAAAATAAAATCTATACTTAAATATGAACGATTAGTTACGTAAATTGATTGATGAAGTATTAAAAATTTAATTTTGTCAATGATAAATCTTAGTTCTAATCATTACTTATTATAAATAAATATATCTAAAATAGAAATATTATAATAACATCAACATATAATATGTATTTATATTATGTAAATAAAAGTTAATCAATATTTACATTAGGTGTAATATAATGTTTATTATACAATATTTTAATATATGTTTAATGATTTAATGAAATTGTTAAATGAATTCATAAAATATTTTATTAATTTTCAATGCATTCCATTAACGATTATTAAATATCGATATTTGCAATACTCGTGCATCTTATTAACTATTTACAAAATACTTATGCAATGTATTAAATATTAAACATCAAATAAATTCAAGCATATTATTAAAATACAATAGACTTAAAATTATCAAATTAACCAAATTATAAATTCAGAAATAAAA
Source organism: Eriosoma lanigerum (assembly GCA_013282895.1). Taxonomy (NCBI): domain Eukaryota; kingdom Metazoa; phylum Arthropoda; class Insecta; order Hemiptera; family Aphididae; genus Eriosoma; species Eriosoma lanigerum. The sequence continues at coordinate 6,530,928 of CM023357.1, read as the reverse complement.
ATAAAAGTTTATTGATATTACGAAATCAAGTATAATATAACATTATACTAACTAACATTATACTATTAATATTATAATATTATCAACAACAACGATATAAAACAAATTTGTTCTCAACATATCTTTATATGAATAAAATAATAATGTTTCATAAACAAATTATAATAATAATAAAAAAATCGTTTACTAGTAGTTTTTTTGAAAAAATAATTTCAAAATCAAAAATTGATGCTATGTTTAGTCATTTTTATTTATATTAAGGTAGGTATTAAAATTATAATATACAATAAAAGTATATGAAATTAAAATAAGCATTTTTTTTTTTTTTAAATAACTATATATATTACAAATATTATATTAGCATTTTTTATTAGGTACATTGAATACAATTATAGCTTACAAAAAGTATACGAATTTAAAATTATACGTTACGGAATATTGAATATAAAATATGTAGGCAGGTATCTAAGTTTACAAATTAGGTATTTAAAATTCTATATGTATTATAATTCTTTATATTTCTTTAGTTACAATATTATGAGTAGATATATTATATTATTAAGCGTTAACTATATAATTTTCATTTTATGGTAATTTATTAAAAATCTTCTCTAATTAATATTTATAGTTGTGTTCTTATTTATTAATTTTTTTTTTTTTATATACACTATTTCCTTTTATAGCTGTAGATGATTTTATAATCTGGCAAATATACTTCTCTTATTCTTCAAAAAATCGGGCACAATATACAAAAGTTTTCTTGTAATTTATTATAACCCTAAAATTAATTATATTTTTAAAAGTATACTTAATTCCCAATAAGCTAGTGATAATTCCTTAGCAACTTTTAGTTTAATTAATAAAGTTACTAATCTTCCCGGAATGTGTTTATTCTAAATGAACGAATATATTTTAATAAATTTACGCGAAGTTGTGACAATACCTCGTTAAAAATTATACTCTTGGAAGAAAACTAAGCCGGTCGTTAACAGCAAACTTTTGTACAAATCATTAATTTATTCTTCTGTTTATTTATTATTGTGTACATACAGTAGGTTTTTTTTTAATATACCATATTATGTATTATTAAATTATAATGTTTTAAAAATCCTATTTATTTATTATTAATTATTATTGCTCATAAGCAGGTCGATGTAAATTGGTTTTTATGATGTTTGCTACTTTGATAGTAAATGTTAATTAATCTTACTTTAAAAAAAAAACTGCTGAGATACCTAACAAATTAACTACAAAAAGTCTCTCTGGGGAAACTCCTCACTTAGATTGATATTTTTTTTTTTTTAAATCTTTAATTCTGAAATTAAAATCTCTAGTACTTTAATTATTGTATAAATATTTAGAATAGTAATATACATAATATATATATATTTATGACATAGTTTATATAGTTTATGATATAAATATTCAAATAACTAAATTAATTATAAATATATACCCATATTTCCATTATATAAATTGATAAGCATAATATATCATTTATAGGTTATAATAAACAATAAGTTAAAATATGAAAAAAAGAAGAAAATATCTTTTTCAAGTCAATTTTTATGCTTAAACCATAAAATAACTCTCAATTATTGTTCTCTTAAAATGTAAATGTATTTTCTAGTAAATATTATTTTAATTTTAAACATATTTTGCCTTCAAAGGAACATAATTAGTAATACGCAATAATGTTTGTAATTAAATAGTTATTTTACTTGAAATATTCGTGTCCAGACTACAAACGAGTAGATGCATTTTTTATATTTTATTTTTTCTCATTTATTATGACCATGATTAAAACTTTGTCTGTATCATTTATTAAGTTTCTAATAATTAAATGTACATGATATTGGGTGTAGCAAGCATATTAGTATATATATGCTTGATATAGTGTAATTATATCAATTTTTAGTTTGCGTAACAATGTTTGTTTAAATGTTCTTTATTTCGTTTTATATCTTAACTTATTGATGTTTAATGACGTTAGTACTCTACAGTATAAAGTTCACATGCACAAAAATATTGACGTATACCTATTTCTCTGTCAAATAATATTTCAAAGTTACGATTAACTGACATATTACAGTACTTGAGAGTTCTTGAATTAGGTAAAGTTTTCAACACTTCCTATTAACAAAAAAATGTTACCAATACTATTTAAAAGTAAATTATATATTTTATTTACAAGATATTTTATAGGTTGAAAAATAATGAATTTTCACATTTACCTATATATTTTTTTAATTAGGTATACATACTCATACGTATAATATGATATAGTATAAACTTCAATTGAACATAAAATTATAATACAAAATCCTCTTAGAATAGGTTAATAATATTCATTTAATTATACCGCCTTGTAATCGATTCGTTTTACTATGTGTATTAGATTATAAACATATCTTTATATCAATCTAGTAAGTTAGTTAACAATAATAGTATTTTTCGTTCGTTTATAACCAAATAATTTGGGTTAAGTAATATTTAATTATTTAACTAGGTACTTATTTCTTAATATAATTTAGTCTTTATTTAACCTTATACAGAAATTACTATAAGAAAAAATAATTTTTTTTTCTCAATGTAATTTTGTTATTCAATGTTTTTGGGGTATAATTTATTCAAAATATAAGTATAATTTAAATATAAAAATTATTGTATATTATGTTCTTATATTATATTATATTTAATATTAAAATTCAAAACAATTTCTTATTTTTTCTTAACGAAGAGAGATGTCTTGTTTTTAAAAAAGTTATTTAATGTTTGTTTTGTTATGTAATGCGATTAAAGGAAACGTATTTGATCAATAAAATATGAAAATATATACTTCAAGAAGTTTTTACATGTGTGAGGAGAAGAGTTGAAAAATTAAAAACAAGCGTTTAACCAGCTCTTGGCTTACTCTATTACGAAACAATTGTATTCATCGGACACTTAGTGTTAATGGTACTACGGAGATAAACCAAAGTACTATGTTCTGATTATGTGCAGAGAAAACCGGAAGGTCTCGCGACGAGGCTTATTCTGATACTATCAATAGATTTGCACCAATGACAAGTGCAAGAAGAAGAAAATGTAGACGCCTGAGGAAAATTTGAGAAATGGTGAAAAAAAAAAAAAGGATTTCAACTGAGTAGAAAATGACATCGAATTGTAGATATTTCGTTTGAAGGCAAACAGGGTAGAAAATCCGAGTGCTATTATTTGACGCTCGGACAATAGCATGTCCTTATACTATGGATACTATAGACTAAGTCCTTATAGCTGGTGTCGTATACGTGAGAAAGTAGAACGGAGAAAAAAAATACAATTCGAACATTTTTATACCTGAAGGAGACATCTTGGATGATACCAGGACGTCCATTAATCCGGAAAAGACGTGTAGAAACATCATGATTGTTAGATTATTGAAATTGCCTAGTTATATTCATGAAAAATAGTTTTTCTTCTGCAATAAATCATCCGCAATATATTTTTTATTGTTAAAATAAATTAGATTAAATATATGTATACAACATTGGTAATTTTATTTCTTCTTTATTTATTTGCATTTATTAATTCTACCAACAAAAGTTATTATTTTCATTCTTAATAATCTAATCTAAGTGTACAATTATATTGTAATATGTAAAAATGTTTATATATAATAATATTATTTAATGGACATTATATCAATTAATTTAATAAACTAAACAACATTATTTATATAATATATAAGGATATTCAATTGTATATGAAATATTCTATGATAATTTCAATTCTATATTCTAATTATTTTAAACAAATAATCATTAATTTTCTTATAAATTATATTTGAATATTTTTAATTTGACCCACAATTTTTAAACGATTTCCTCTCTAACTAACATTTTGTTTAAATTTAACTTATCAAAAAGTATGACCTCTTCCTGTTTGATTCGTTCATACTTTGCAATATATAGTTAATGAAAATTCTCTAGGGAAATGTCTAAACTAAATTAACAAGTTTGATTGCTATGCTTGACAGAAAGACTATGTCATAATTGAGTTTTACAAGTTTGTCTGTCTTAAAATCTATTTAAATTCATAATTACCAATTATTGTAGTAATTAATATACATTAATTTATTATTATATTTATGTATGTATAATATTGTGCTAACATCATTTTATATATTATAGCATAAAATATAATTTATACTTAATGTAGATACCTATTGTATTTATATTTTACACGATATCTAAATAAATTGTATTTTATATATTTTAACAAAAGTTATGGTTTATTTTAATTATAAGTATGTTATACATACTGAGTACTTAGAGCCCTAGATATTTATTGTGTCTTGATTTTTACTTTGTAATTAATAAATCTTTATTTTTATTTTAAATTCATTATTATGATACATTGATACTTATAATTATACTTATATTTAATTATACTTTATTTATATTATTCTTATATACATTTCTATTGATTCAAAATAATTGGAATTATGTTTAAGCTTAAATTATTTTTCTTCGATTAATCATCTAAGTGCTAACCTGAAATATTGAAAAACTTTGTTTAGTTTAAATGAAACAAATTTGCTCGTTGGCAATTGATATTTTTATAACGTTTATACGTGTTTTTAACTACAGTCTTGTAAAAAAACTATCAATGGGGGAGTATGCGCGGGTACATTTGTTGAACACGTTTACTTAGCATTTTGCGATTCGTTAATAATTGTTTTGTTTTGTTTTTTTTTATTGTGGCGTTCGATAAACAAAAAGCACAAAAAAAAAAACGAATGAATCGAAAAAATGAAAAATAATGAATGAATAATATCTGATAATGAATATGAAAATGTGTCAGTGGGACGGCGGAAAAGGGAATAAAATATGTTTTATCGGTGAAAGATGGAGGCTGAATTATTTTTTTATTAACGACCCGGGGAACAGTGTACGTTTTCAATGGTCGCGAGAATAGAAATAGTTTTACGAGTGCCAAAGGTGGGCGTGAAAAAGGGACACATGTTCCGATAAATATATTTAAAACCCTGGTTCGTTTTACGGAATTAGTAGGTTATTTATCGGTCATCGGGCTATTGGTTTCCGTTCGGATGTTCAGCGAGGGATGACTGTACCGGCGGAGCACGACGACGACGAATACGACTTAGGACAACCGTAGTACCACAATAATTATCTTGATTTTTATAAAACTGTTAAAAATATTAAAAAATATAACTATAATAAAAAAAAATTATGTATACGGTATATTATAAATCATTTTATGTAGCAATTTTTTATTTGTGTGCTTTTTTTTTTCTTTCTGTACCTAACGAAAACCAAATTATAAATTAATTTGGGGTAATTTCGCCGAGCAAGGGACCAAAATGAATCACGATTTAATTCGTTTCAATTATTAATGGTGAATGGGAGGGTAAAGCGAAAAAGGAGCATCTGCAAAACCGATAATAATTCACACGCAGACGTTTTACGTTCGAAGTCGTGAATTAATATTTTTAAATCACAATCGAAAATAGAAGATGAACAAAACATATTATACGTTATTTCGTTAAACATATTAAATAATTTCATATTCATAAAGAATATTAAAATTTTCATTTATTGGACATGTTGAAATTTATTTATGTATTAATCATAAATATAAAACAGAATATTATAACACGATACCGTACGTTAGTTTTATACATTTACTGTATAAAACCAATTTAGACAAAACATTTAACAAGGTTCTCCAAAAATATTTAACTATATATGATGGTAATAATATTAATACAATTTAAAAATATATAATTTTCAAGTCAAAGTTTTTTTAAGCCAAGAAAAAGTCAGAGTTTAAAAATATTTAAAAAAAATTAATTTGTTTTTATTTTAAATACTTTTTATTATGTTTCGTTTTAAGAGAAGATCTGTAACTATATTTTTTCAAAAACATAAAAGCTCAAATAGTGATATATAATAAAATATATACGTAGGTATATTAAAATACAATTTTATATTAAATCACAGAAATGCTATTTACGTGATTAACTTAAACTATAAAAATGTAGTTTTTTTATAATAGTTAATTTTAATATGATATATTGATATATGTAACATATTACATATTACGTTTATTATGTTTAAATAGATATTTACTTTGATAATTTAGGATAAAAGTTAATAATTATCAATTGCAATATAACTTCATGTTTAAATTTTAATGTTTGTAATATTTTTAGTCTACAGTCAAACATTTTTTCGTAAATAATAAAAATTCAATACATTAAAATAAAAATTGTATTATGTATGTAGTTTTAATCAGAATTTAGTATATCAGAATATATTTACATAGAGAAAATATTGAAACCCTAATATTTATATAGTATCGTTTTTGGACAAATTTATGACTTTAATATATGAGACTATTTTCAGACTAATTCGCTTATATTTCTCTTTTCAACAATTAATTTTGTAATAATAACCTCTTTATAAGTTATTATAACTTATTATCAATCATATAATAATATTTTTTTTTAATATATTATTCTCTAATTCTTTTCTTGTGTTCATAATTCCTTCCATATTTATTATTTTCTTTATACTAGCTTTAATATTTATAGTTACCTTAAATTCTTGTGTACGATGATGGAATGATTGACTGTGATGTGTTTACCGACTTCCTAGCATTTTCTAGAATCTCATTTATAATTTGTTCTACATTAAAATTAACTTATCTGACTTATAGTTAAATTTCATTAATATAATATTATCAGATTTTGGAATAAATTGTAGCAAAGTTTAATTGTTTATTAAATATTCTTACATTATTAACATTCCGTCCTTTTATATATTATTAAATATCTTGATTTTTAGAACGTTAATATTTTCTTTGTTTTTGGTATTAAAATAAAAAGTATAGGTATTTTATATAATATTAACTATTTTTAAAGTCGAATTTTATTCTTTGTCGTTATTATTGTATTAAAATTTAGATTAGAATCATTGAGGTGTGTCTAAATAAAACCACCCGATTGCAACAATATATTTTATGTTGCAAAACATTGTTCTTAATTTCAGTTCCTGTTAAAATGTCAATGTTTGGCATTAAGTGAAATGTCAACTCGTAGACACCTAAATGTGTATAAACATATAAAAATAAAATATAAAAAGTAACAAAAAATTATAAAAATAAGATGGACAACGAAAAGTTTATATTTTACCCCTACACAACCTTAATTTATTGATAAAATTATTTAAATAGTATTATAAATATTATATAATATAAAATATAATATATATTATTTTTTCATAATATTACAAAGATAGAAATATACATTTCTACATTGAATATTAATGTATACTAATCTATAAAAAACTATTAAACATTTATTATGTAATTAAATGAAATGTAACAAATATTTAAATTATAACTATTAAACTGTTTTTTACTATTATTCATTTCGTAATTCCTGAATTCCTGATATAATATATAACCCGTTAGTTCAGTAGTTATTTAAATTATTATAATAAAATGAAAAAATTGAAAAAAACAATTTTTGAATTATTCAATTTTTATTTATTTATAAAAATAGTTGTACGTTAATATATTAAACTTTATATATGACTAGATTTCTTAAATTATGAATACAATTATAATATTTGTTTTGTTAAATCAATTATTATTATAGCATTATAAAATACACGTAAAGCGATTATCAATTTGTCATCATCATCATTAATATGATATATTTTTATATATTTTTTTTTATTTTTTGAACGAAATATTATGTATATATTTTAATGATGTAGGAGTATATTATATTTTCTTTTTTTTCAAATATGAGCTAGTGGATGCACAAATGTTCAAAGAGGTATGTTTTCATTTGCGTAAGCCCCGTTATACTTGAATGCTTGACATGATACTTGTCTATTTATTACTACACAATAATCCGTAGTGTATGATCAAACAAATTTTGTCCGGCTATCAAGTTGACATTTATTATTATTATTAATACCAAATAATAAAGATATATACGAGTATGTTGACTATTCGATTCGTATCACACAAAATATGTAATATGAAGCAATGGGATATTTTAATAATAATATAACTATTTTTCAATATTAAGTAACTGTATTTCGTATATAGATACCTAACTATAAAACATGGCATCGGTTATTTGTTTAATTTTGTATTAAACAAAAAAAAAAAATCATTTTTTATTTCCATCATTATAATTTTTATGTAATAAAATATTGAATTTAATATTTTCTATGTTTTCTTTTATAACTTATATTTTCGTGTTTGAATATCGAAATTCTGATAATATTGATATTATAATAATTATTATTGTTTTTAGTTGTTTAAATAGTTATTCCGTGTATCACTAACCATTTGCTTATTGATTGTACATTTTTTTTTTTTTTATTAAATATATACATATATATGTTATATTTATTAAAAAATATATAATGTTATAACTTATAATTAATATTTTTTAATCTTGCAAATTATAATACAATTATAGTTTGTTAATAGTAAAAATTGAAAGGGAAAAATACTTTTATAAATCAGTACATAATAATAAAAGAGATTTTCCAGATAATGCAGCTATATTGAATAGAACTTCACCAGTAAATAGTTTTCTTATAGTATTCTCAGGATTTTCTACGGGACACAATGGAAATGGTCGCATTCACAAACAGTGTAGAATTTCGGTTACCAGGGTAAAAGGCGAGTTTCGGGACGAGTATTTCTTTGGTCTTGATGATAAGTGGAGCCCATTACCTGGGGAATTCCGTCGAGGGTGGAGAAAAATTGACGGTCTTCTACCCCTTGTGGTAAAGTTCAACGGGTAGTTGAGAAAATAGGGTTTAGGATTTTTCTTCACCACCAAAAATACGATCAACCCTTATACATGTATCAGGTATAACCACAAAGACATGAGTTAAGAAGGGACAGTCAAATATTTAACAATGAAGAAGAGAATCTCAATTGCGATCAATAGTTAAAAAAAAAGACAATAATATAAGGTTCAAATTTGAATGTAGACAGGTATCCATGATATTATAATTTGTTTGAAATTTAGGAAAATGAATTACGTATGATATGATATATTTTAAAAAAAATAAAAGTTAATTTCATAATTATATTATAAAACTATGAGTACATCGTTTCATAACAATAATAATATAAAATTACTACCAGAATGTATTTATAATTTAAGAACACACTATAATAATTCTATAAAATATGATACAAAATAAACGTACAAGATTAAATATTATACTATACATTTTATGGTATTAATCAGTTGATATTTATTTTACAAAAATTATATACGCATTATTTGTATATACACTGTCTTAATCAATAATATCCTAATATAAAATTATACTTGTTACAAATTCACATAAAACTAATACACGTACGTTGTTATAATGTTATGACATGAAGTTAAATTTTTTTTTTTATAAAAATTATGAATAATTATTGTGTGAGTGGTTAATTTAATTTAACTACAAAATAAAATAAAATACTAGAATTTTATGGATTCAAAAAAAATGTTTAAAACAAATTATAAGAGGTAGTTAAATTACAACACTCGTGTTTTATACGGATCTACTACATTATATTTCACCATTACACAGAATCACTCAGCAAAATGGCTTTTATGAATTTATTGTAAATTGGTAATATAATATGGTTTACCCTAGAATTACAAAATGCTATATTTTCGAACACATCAAACACCATTCTGATATTTTAGATTAAACATTTATTATATATTACAAAACTTTTTTTTTATAATGTTTTAATAAGTTATATATTTATTTTATAAATAAAAGAACTGACTATATCATAGTATGATTTAAACTTAATATTATTAATAGTAATGAATTATAACTTGATACGTTTAATTATTATTTAACACTTTAACGGGTATATTTAAATAGTCAGGAATATACTTAATAGTTAAAATTATTTTAAAAAAAAGAATTAAATAAAATAAAACATTTAATAAATATATTGTTATATTAAATAAGTTATATTAAAATACAGATTTTATAAAATAATATTTTAGTTAAGTTTGTTTAAAAATGTATTTGTTAATAATACTTTAACTCATTGAAATATTATCAGTAAATCTAAAACACTTGGTATTAAATTAAAAAAACCAAGTTTAACTGATATCAGTTTTAATATTCAAGTTCAATTAGAAATTAATTATAGAATATTAAACTGATTTACAATCGTTGTTTACTTTCGATTTCGCATCATGGGGAAATTGTTTTGTCTGCAGGCATGTACGTATATTGCATAACCAAGACGCCGCGATAACGTCACACAGTCATAATAATTACTGACACGCATATAACTATAAATATAATATTTTAAGCGATATTTGCAACAAAAAAAAAATAAAAAATATATATCATAAATAGTAAACTAAATACACGACTAAAAATCTGTAGTCTTGTGGTTTTGCACTATTAGTGATGGCGAGCGGGGTAAAAATTTGTCTTACTAAAAATAAATAATATTATAATATTGTATTTTCATTTATAATAGAACAATAATATATATATTAATTTATGAAAGTTTATTAACAAACAGTATAATAATTAAAAATAATATAACAAGTATATTTTTAAGCAATTTATGAGTTGTATTAATTATTACGATAAAGTGTATTAGTATTACAAATCATAATAGCAATATACAAAACATAATATCGAAATGTGATCAGGAAAAAAAATCGTACGACTGTTGACGATTTACCGAAAAAAAATGAAAGGAATCACAATATCAGATAGAGAAAAGGTTATTTATGCAAAAATATTTTTATTTAATTATTAAATAACGTAACAAAAATGAATATTACGTGTCATGTAAATGTAACAAATTTAAATGTAATTATTTAGAATAGAAATTTATACGAAACAAAATTATAATAATTGAAAAGTCTAAAAATATACATTACAACTATAGTATAATAATTATTTATCATATTATAAAATCATATAATCATGGTATTAATTTTTAATATTTTAACGTATGAAGTTTTAAAGATAAAAGTAATTTCTATATTTCTATGGATATTTTTAATAATGTATATTTTATTTTTTGTTCATAAAGAGATTATGTTATAATAATTTTTTTTTTTTTTGACACATAAAAGTTTAGTGATTATATACATTAACTGTAGTATTATTAATAAAATATAGTATTTTTATAATTATTAAAATCATGTAGGTTTGTGGTATATATTTCTCGTTAAATAAATTATTCAATTAATATAATAAGTATAATAATTATTTATCAATCATAAAATTAATATATTTGATATAGTTAATATGTATTGCATATAATATTTAGAATGTTTATAAATCTCTATAGAGTTGATTTTAACTTATGACGATCAAAGTGATAATTGCAATATGTAAAGACTATTAAATAATTGTAATTAAATAATCGCATATCTTATATTATATATTTACTATGTGAATAAATGTTAAAAATAAAAATATATTTAGTCTCAATTATGATGCCCACATAAATAACCATTATTAGATTATAATTTTAAGTAGATTTAACTTTCACAACAGAATATATTATAAATACCATATTATATTACCTTTACATTAGAACATAATATTGTAAGAATTAGCTTTCTGTCAATTATTATTATTTTTTTTTTCAACTTACGTATACTGTACAATGAATTATAACAGGTTTCTTTTGTTCTAACATTCAATATTTGATTCATCAGGTCTACCCATAATTGCGGTTTTAATTTTGACTTAAAGCTAACTGCTACCAAAGGTTATTTAGAGAACAGACATTCATATTTTAGATATTTCGGTCTTTGACATTAAAAAGATGGCGGTAAAAAAACCATGTCTTTGTGGTATTACACTTGTCAAAAATGATTGCCGACGGGACCGTAAAGGTTAGCCACCACCATTTTCGTGTCCGTTAATGGTCGATTTGATATCTGTTCGCGTGATCGGTTGACCAAGTTAAATTGGCGTCATAAGTCATAGTCACGGGCTGGCGCACTAGCTCTCTTTTTTCAACCCGCAGTCCGTTCTATCTTTATCAAATCAACCCTATAGCCATGTCGTGCTACTAATGACCCATATTATAGTGATAAAAATCGGCAGTTATATCTCTTTACTCCCTTCTGGTGTACGTACTATATATAAAAAAACAATACGCTTTATCGACTTTTGATTTTGACTCTGTTTTTTCGTTGTTATTATCATAATTGGATATTCCCGAAATATCATTCGACATTTGAAAATTATATTTTTTGGTTCTCTCGAGAGTATGAAATTTGACCACGCGATCAGTTTTATTTCATAAAATACAATATAATAAGTACACTGTTTTATATTATGATATATCATGTTTTATATATTTTATTATTATCATTATGTATGAAGAAAATATCAACGAAAGTAGTTTGTATTAATAATTATGTATTAATGTCAAGCTGACATTTTTTAATATAAAATGTGTACTTTTCAATTAATCAAATCAAATGAATTTATACAGTGTGCAATTAAAATACTATACATTTATACGTTAACTTTAGATATACTACATGAAAATAATGAGAAAACAATTAAAAAATTTGAACTTTTTTTTTGAACATACCTAACTTATAAACTAAAAACATAAAATATAACTGTATAGCAGTTGAACATAATATAACATTATGACGTACCCACGTTATATTTATACATAGTATACGAGTTTGTAATTCTCTCTTTATTTTATTATTTGTAATTCAAAGCAACAAAGAAAATTTTACGTGAAAAAGAAAGACAAACACAATATAATATATAGGTGACAATGAAAAATCATTTGTACCTATATTTTATTGTTTCGCCTTAATGTTCATTTTTGAAGACATCGAGGAAGCAATTTCAGTACAAAAGTTGGTATTCGATGGTCCCAGGCGATTTAGTGACCAGTTGATAAATCTACTGTAAGTAGTAACTGTGACATTTTCTATTACTATTATTCTATTTGCGACCTTACTTTATTGCTTAAAAATTTAATTTACCTACTCAACGAGTGTTCCCCGTAAACACATTTTTGAAATTTATTTTATATTTAAAATAATCTGTATTAGTCAACAAAACCGATGAACGAGAACGGAACTATGACGGAAATTAATATTATGATAATAATAGTAATGCCATGAAAAGTTGTATAGATAATATACTAGCAAAAAAAAAAAAAAAAAAAACGTTCCACTTTTATTTATTTCAATTTTAATTTTGATATTAAATATTTTATTAATAAAATAACTTAAAATAAAATAACTATAGTCTATAGTTATATACCCAATTGTTTTAATATACACTAACAAAATGTTTATCCCATTATTAAATATATAGTGTTTTAAATTAATCTATATTCAATTTTTTTACATGTTTTAATATATGGTATTATATAGCAATTTTAAATTAATTAAACATTGCTTTTTCTCATTATTTTTCGATGTATTTATCGGATTTGTAAATTAACTACAGAAAGTAATCGATGGAAAATCGAAAAAAATTCTATATAGCATAATAGAAATATAACATTCTAATTATTTAATAACTTTAGCTTATATAATATTTTCTTTCATACTGTAATATCGTTTAATACATTCTTTTTGGAAGTTCGGTTACTTTATCTTTTAATAAGCATATTTTGGAAAATTACAAATGTTTACATAACATAAAACTCAACATGTGTTTTATTTTAAATATTTTAAACAAAAGTATAACCTTTTTTTTAATGGCCCAATTAAAATAATTAATTTAAAATGTATAATTTAAAATACATTGGTCGAAGGTATGTTTATCGTTTCGAAAGCGAAATCACATTCTCTCTTTAATAGATTAAATATGAAAAATATTCCGATACACTTACATTATGGCTATTTAACAAATAAGCAATTAAATATTATAATTTTAGTACATTTAATATTTCCCGTAACATATATCTTAAACATTTACTTTGTACAGAACACAATGTTCTTTTTATCTTTCTAAATAATTTCAAAGCTAAACCATTTTGGTAAATACTTTTCATTGTAATTTTTTACATTAAAATTTCCTAGTTACAATAATGTTTAGAACTTATGCGTGAAAATTTAATTTTTTTTTTTACCGTTATAAACACAAATATTGACAACCGTTGCTATATATTAAAACATAATTATTTTAAACATCGAATATATATTATTTACTAATACAGTATAGCAGTTCGGTGATGATTGAGATAGTATAGTATTATTAGATATTGATTCATAATTATTTCCCTACTACCAATTAGTAAACGGTCGTCTGAACCTTTTGTACATAATATAATATTATGTAACTATATGGACTTCCGATATAGTGGATTTACATATATATATATCCCTTATAAACCATATACAGAACCATAAACGTAAACCTCAATCAAATCATCGGAAATCGCATTATTGTTCATCCATATTATACGTATTATACAGTAATATATTAATTATTAATTTTCGTGAGTCGTGTACCGTGTATTTCTCAATAGGGTATGTGTTCAACGTTCGCAGATTCGCGTACCGTGATAATAACATTATTAACTGTGAGGTAATAGTATAAATTAGATTCGTGACACTCCGACATCGGGAAATTGACTTTCAGAACGAGATACATTTTGAGTATTACTTAATTATATTTTAGATATGAAATTTGACGAGAGACGACGATGCGCTTATGATAATTGGTAAAATTCTGTAATTGAATAGAAACAGAGAAAATATTATAATATAGTTTAGAATTATTATAAATCATGATATTTCGGATAAAATAGCAAAATAATATTGTTGTCGGTATAATATATCTATTATAGCTACAAAAAGTTTCTATTATATTTAATTTCATGATTTAAGTTAAATCTGAAAAATAAATAATTTTAATTTTGTTTTAGAAATGCAATTAATAATAAACTTAAAGATAATAAAAACTTAATCAGTTTCATGGGATCGTTTCTCAGGCTAGTGTGAACGTCTGACCGACATAATACTATTTTCGTACTACGATCACGTCCTTCCCACGAGACTTATAGAATCAGAAAAAAGAAATCCCAGCAATGTTATATCGCGTAATATATTAAAACCGTCAGAAAATCTATCGACAGTGATGACCAGACCATTTGAAGCTCAGTACATTTTAAAAGAAAAAAAATGTACTTTATTTAAACACTGAACTACGTCCTGAGGAAATATTCTACCAAATGACAAAAAGCAACTCATTTTAACAAAAAAATATATCTATGATTTATTTTCTTATTAATGTTTAATACCGCCTTAATAATGTTAATAAGTTATACTTATAAACTATAAATGAACATACAATTCAACAACATTTCTTAAAGAAATTTAATAATACATATTTTGTTAGAAAAGTCGTTAACTTAATAATTAAATTATATTATTGGCTAACTCATAATATGAATACACTTGATTCATTTTTTGTTTTTCTTCTTTTTTTCTGAACGAAGGAGAATTATTGTTTTACATGATATATGAGTTTTTTAGTTTTTTATGAATGTAAAGACTTTTTTTTGAATCTTTGATCGATTTTTGTAAGGCAGATTTCCGGTAGTCAATTTTATATAAATGATTTAATTATTTATGATGACTTTTTTTGTTAAACTTTTCATTTTTGCTTAAATCATATTAAAAACTTCAAAACAATATAATATTGGATAAATGAAGTAATTATTTATATTTAATTGTTCTTGGTTGAAAAACAAAATATGTATTTAATAAAATAGTATAAAATAAATTATAAGTTTTTTTTCATATAAGTATTATTATATTACATGAATTATACACGAAACACGAATAATATTTTATATACTTATATTTACTAATAAAATATACTAATTTAAAAAAATGATAACTTAACAATTAAAGAGTATAATAGTGAATTTTAGATAGATTTAAACTAAAATTGTGTCTAATGTTCTTCTTTTGTAATTATCAA
The DNA here is from genome assembly GCA_013282895.1 of Eriosoma lanigerum. Classification (NCBI taxonomy): domain Eukaryota; kingdom Metazoa; phylum Arthropoda; class Insecta; order Hemiptera; family Aphididae; genus Eriosoma; species Eriosoma lanigerum. The sequence goes on along the minus strand of CM023357.1, from coordinate 6,514,915 downwards.
GAAGATTTTATCAATATAATTGCATATATTATACCTAGAACTAAATTATTATTTACTATAATATTAGATTATGATTTTATTATTTTAAAAATTAAATATAAAAAATATTTATTAATTATAGTTTTTTATGTAAATAAATTGTTTTAAATTTTAAAAGTATGAGGATAAAAAAAATTTCTTTTACAAACCTAAAACTGACATTCAAATTTATGAAAAGAACATAATTACACGAATGTAACAGATATTGCAGTTAGAAAATGTTAATAGTTAGAAAGAAATATAATAAATATAAAAATGACAATATCCCTGGTATCTTGTCATACTCCGTTTGTCTATAATTTAATAATAGTTAATTGGTTTATATCTCACAATATACAACTATAATTTATTTTTGAATCAATTTATATTAAAATGATCACTTAAATGTGTTGCTTATTTTATATGGCATATTATTAAATAAAATATCAGTATTACTATATAAACCTCATAATAAAAGTTTGTTTGCGGATTTAACGTATTACTAGTTGAGGTCATCTGACATTTATACATCGCGTGTTTGTATGCTATCAAGGAGCACAGTATATAATGGTAAGTGAAGGTTGTTTTTTTTTTTATCGTCTTTTTAATCCGAATGAAAGCATTATTCAAGTTTTTAGAGTTTTATTTAATAATTATATTGCTTAAAGTCCAGTAAAGTATTTATTCTCAATGTTTTGAAATTTAATGATTTCAGCCATTAGAGAATACTTTTTTCTTTCTTTTAGAGATATTCAATAACGAAACAATAATAATATTATCGACGTTGGCCTTTTTTCTTATGAAAATAACGAGTAAACATAAATATAATAAATATCTTCAAACATTTGAAATGGGTTCATTTTTCTTCATTAAAAAAATATTCATGAAGCTCTAAGCCCCTGAAACGCATTATAAATCTTTGAATAAACATAAAGTGGAAAAATGAATTTACATTACTGTATTTTGTACAACAACAACCAAAAAATAAAAAAAAATTAAATAACGTAACAAAATAAAAAAATGATTAAATCGAATGTTTTACACCAAAAATCATTTTATAACATAAGTCATAAAGTAATTCTATTTAATGATCTCATTAAACAAACGATCTTGAAATACGTATATTATTATTCGTTTCATTTAGCTATAATATTTTATAATATTATAAAAAATAGTTACACAAATAGTTTAATTTTTAAATTTGATTTCAATATATTATTACGAATAAGTAAAATAAAAATAAATAAATTTAAATTCTATCATAAAAGAGAAACAAATGTTTTTTTTCAGTTGTGAGGCTTTTGTATAGAAATCTTACAAATAAGTTATCATAGCATCTAAAAAAGTTATATAACAATTTTTCATAATAGTTACATTATAATATTATTGTGACAAAACAAAATAATAATTGATCCATTGCTATGAAATAACATGATTATTCTAGAATACTATGTTGTCTTTTATCAAATATTGTTTTAATAACATTTGTAAATAGATAGGCACATAACAATAGAAACTTTTAGTACTTTTATAACCATTTATATTATTATATTATTGTAATTTTACCTCAACATGTCTATTAAAATATTCCCCAGTTTAACCCATGATATGTTTAAGTAATTAATGTAACATCATAATATTGTTTCATTTATCAAAATGTTTGTTAATTTTAAAATAAATACTATTCAAAATTTAAGATATACTTTGACTTTAAGTGTATTATTTATTTATATTATTATCGTAAAGTTAATATAAGTATGATATAAACATAATCAGAGATATTTGTATAGATCTATGGAATTTTAAGACCCACCAAAAAATGGATAAGTAAAATAATATTTCTAATATTTAAAATATGTTCACCATTTAATACGATCCAGCAATAGACGAAGATCTAAATATTGGTATCTCGTTAATGTTTACTTATATTAATTGTTCATTACAATTAATTAATATGAATAATATGTTATTTCGGAGAAATAGTTTTGAATTCTCATTGTGGATTTAGAGAATGAAAATGTACAAAAGGCTATACCTTACCTTCAAACAAAGACAAATAATGTCTTGAAGAGTTATTAAGTACATAATCCTGTCAATTAAAGTTACAAACATAGATTATAAAGATTACTATATATTTGAAAAAGTGGATAATTTAAAATACATACGCTTCCACTTTAATAGTAAGGACGAAAGGTATGCATGTAGAAATAAATAAACTGATTATCAGTAGAAAAATAATAGTATTTTAGTATCTTTCGCGTTTCAAAGAAGAAGTTTTATATCGTAATATATTGTACAAACCAATCTTAACATAATGGGACATAGATAATAAACCAATGAAGAAAAAAACTAAACCATAAAGAGTCTGTGTAATATATATATAAAAGCAAAATATTATACTCTCTTTAATTAGAACCAAACAAATTGTAATAAAATTATAATTAAAGAGATAAATGTTACTTTAAACATAAACAAAGGACGACAATGTTATATAAAAATAGTAAAATTATCAAGATAAATTAATCTATCAAAAAAAAAAATCAACTATACAAAAACGCACTGATAAATTAAAAAAATTAGACTTTTTGTTATAAACATTGAAAATAAATGAATAAAAAATTTACATTATTAACATAACATAATAATTTATGAGTTTGGAAAACTGCCATGAAATCATTATTAGATCTACTAACTACGTTATATTATGAGCTTTTAATATTATTAAGACTGTGTGCCACTATCATGTGAAACATGCGGTCGAACTTCTCCTTTAGATTAATTGAAATAGACTTAGTCAGAAATTGTTTACAATATATCATAAAAAAAAATCTTCATTGGAACCCATTTCATTCAGTGTCTCTTCTAGTTCCTGGTACTTAATAATAATACATGTTTACAAATAAAAATATAATATATAAATCTAAATTTTCATTTATTATCACTATGTGTTCACTTTTTCAAGTATTTAAAATTATACATACTAATGTTACCATCACTATTTACGTTCATATCGTTAACTTAAAATAGTTTAAATATATTTTAAAAAAATAGTAACTAAGGTATTGTAATAACTAGTAGGGTCAAATTAACTTTATGTTTTTTATAAATTTTAATCACTATATTATAGATTTTCGTCGGTTTTGTAAACTATTATTTGATGACGAATAACGGAATAACATTCTTTTCCGATATTATTTCACAAATATTTATAGTTATTGAATACAAAATACAAATGCAATAATAACATTGTTACCTAATCATTAGGTTATTGTCATGAAAAAACGAAAAGCAACCTTTCATGTATAATATTGGATTTTCAAGTACTGAAGCTAATATAAAAATAAATTATTAAAAGTACGCCTTCTTATTCGTAACATTTTTTATTGTTTTTTATTGAAACGTCAACATACTCAACAACTATGCGTGCAATGCGGTTAAAACTAATGGATATTCCTTGGTCGTCCTTCAAACCACTTGAAAAGTACAAATACAACGGGTGACCCCATAATAAAATAATATATGTACCTAAATAAAACTGGGCTGACTATTATTATTATTATTATTATTACTTGGACATCTAAACTAACAAATAATATATTATAGCATGACATTTTTGTTGACGTTTCAATTACTTAAAATGTCCTAAATGCTAAATATATTTATATGTTTTTAATATTTAACTGACGAAAAGAGTAGAAGAGAACAATAAAATACTATCCATACTTATATATATATATATATATTTATAAATATCTTATTAAATATTAATATTATTCTATAATAGTATATCGCGTTTCGAAAATTCGTAGCCCACGGCTGCTGCCGCGTCCTCTGGTGCCAAAGGAAAACACGAACGATTTTCAGAACGATAATATTTATGCTAAAACCTCGAAATCCGTTTACGTCAGAATCCGCAGAGAGAAGTTTCGTCCGGGTTATTCTCGTTTATAATTAAATTCCGGTAAGCTCTGTGCCGAGGAACTGGCGGCCGCCTCGCTGTGTACTCATAATAATATAGTGTAGAACGCGCACGTTAGGTTAGGTAGAAATATACATTTAAGTAGAGTCTCCTTCCTACGTATATCGAGCAAAAGACAAAACGTTCGTAGGATCCGTAGTCATTCGTATAATAAATCCGCCCACCCGGTCGGTATTCTTCGCTCGAATTTCCCATCTCGTTCTCGATTTTATTCGTCAGGTACATTATACGAAACAACAATACTGCCGACCTCTTAACGATATGAATTATATAATATTTGCCTCGGCACAATTATCATCGGCCAACGGTCATCCTATCGTTTATTACCTTTTCTGTCGGGCTCGAAAACGATGTCGCACTATCTATATTTTACAGACGTATTGTTATATCATTACAATATTCGGATTCGATAATATATTGTAATTGTGCCACCGTCCATATACGCGAAACATTGAATTTCAATGAAAATCTAATAAGATTATATAATAGAAGTTTTCCGACCGGATAAACGTCGAAAATCGTCTTTTATATTATTATTAATAAATAATAATAATCATAATTCATTGAACGGCGATTTTTATATCACAAATTTATTATTATTATTATTATTATTATTATTTTGTCTTCTTCTTCGAACCGATAGTCGCTATCAATTCAATCGGCCATTGTCGTCGTGAAATCCATAACGTTGGAATTTCGCCAATTTATTTTTTTTCCCGATATTCAACCGATTAAGTTAAGACAATTTATCGTGACGCGCCATAATATTAAAATGCCCATTCTTCGAATAAATCTCAAACTCTACTATTTATATTATAAAAATATATATTATAGAGTTATTAATCGGACGTTTAAAATATCGTTTTAATTTTGTTTATAAGAACGGGGGTTATATTAATAAAAGTATTTAAGCTGCAAATTGAATTATTATGAGAATTAAAAAATAACTATAAAACAGTACTTAATATGAGTTAATAATAATATTTTACTATACTTATTTCAATATAATTTAATTGGCATGTCGGTATTTAATCGTTTCTTGTAATTTTATAATGCAAAATATATAAAATATAAACGGAAATAATGTGTAAAATGTAAAAACACAAAAAGCATAATTTAATGTACATTTCTGATTGATTCTTTGTCTAATAATGATCAAACCAATAGGTGCCAAAAATATTATCATTTATTGGAGCTTTTATCAAATACTATTTTAATCACGTAATTTTTTTTGTACTTTAGGATATAGTTTATTTCATAAAAGGGTTTCTGAACAATGAATTATATAATTTAATAAAGAAGGAATATACACGCTTCTCATGTCCGTATATATATTTTATGTGTTAAACTTTTATGAATATCTAAAATGATTGTTTTTGGTTTTAATTACATCGACCATTGGTTTTGTTATTGATTCCATTCAAATGAACGTAACCTAATTTTACAATAATATCTGATTCAAAATTGAAATTACAAAAATAATATACAACTAAATTGTAAGTATCTATAAATTTATAATTTAATTTCACTGATAAATGATGTGTAAAGATCAAAAACAAATTTAAATGTAATTTTAAATAATAATAATAATAATAAAATTAAGGAATTGTTTTTTAATTTATGTAAAAAAAAATGGTTCAATCATATATATATAGGGTAAATTTCTAGAAAATTGTTTCTGTTATTGCTTTTCATAGCGTGTTTATTAAATTTCCTAACAGTTATCTCATGCATAAGGCAAACTTATCCAAAAATTATTAACATACGGTAAATATTATGGAAAATTATGTTCAATGTAATTGATTTTAGTTATTTTATGATAATTAAATAAATAATTATCATAGAAATTAGTATTGTGTATATTGATTTATTTATATTCTACATAATCCATTTTTTTTTCAAACGTGTATAATTATTTTGAGTCTAGATATTGAACTTTGTAATGTTGTAATGTTTAGAAAATTAACAATTTATCATTTTATATTCTGATAATTTAATACAAGTTCAACTATATATGACCTAAACGAAGTATACAATTTGCTTAAAACTGTAAGTCACAATTTATTTCAAATGTACTTTAAATTTGTAATTAAAATTAAATTTAACGAATAGATAACATTTGCGTACAAATTTTAATTTTAAATACGCTAAGCGTATTGCGCATAGATATTAGTTTTATTACACATCTATTTATATGTATATAAAACATCTTGAATATAGGTGAACGCAATTATTTTTACGACTTCAAAGTTTGAATTTTGATCTTAATCTATTTAATTAAATTATATGTTATTTATTATAGAATACAATAATATAAAATTCCTATAATATACTCATACATAATAACATAAATTATTGTGGTCATTATATAGAACTAGTTATTATTTAACTATAACGAAGATAATATTATCAATAAATATGAGTTAATAGGTTTTGGTTATAATATAAGGTTTGCATTAAGTATATTAACTATATAAAATAATTAGGTAATTGTTAAAAATAGTATCTTTGCTCAGAATTATTTTTTCGAATTTTTCGAAATGATTTACCTTTCCTTTCAAATCTTAATTATAATACAATATTGTATTTACAATCTTTCCACTAATATTAAAACTAATCTTTCTGAAAACAGCTGAAACAATAAGTAGTAAACCACAGTATCTGTGATCGGTAGGCATTTTAAGAATATAATTACATTCTCTACTACAAATAGTTGGGAGTGTAATACAAAACAGAGGAATGGGTATATTCATTATTCGAATCAATATCTTGTAAGTTGAATGAAATAGTAAAGAAAGTTCTTCGAGGAAGTCGAAGTATTTAAAAAAAGTGTAAGGTAAATAATTATAATATACCTACTTATTTTGGATGTTTAATAATATATAATTTTTTAATTTATAATTTAATAATACTTATGTTATTTTTATTTTATACTATCGCAGAACATAAATATACTACTTATATTTTAACATACAATATTATGATTCTAGTATCATTATGTATTATATGAAAAATTACCAAGGACATATAGATTAAACTGCTTGTTTTACATTTTAACATTATTATAAATAATTTAGACTAATTAAAAATTAAATAATTACAAATATATATATATATATAAATTAATCTGTTATTTATTCATTACAAATTCATTAATAACTTTGTCACATTTTCTTTAACAGAAAAATACTTTTATGAGTATTATCCAATTTATCAAAAATTCAAAAATAAATACTTTTAAACCTTCGATTTATTTTATATTTTTTCATGATTGTATCGTTATATCGTTGTATTCAAATTTCAATAATAGTACACCACTTGTTCACTTCCATCTAATATGGTTGGGACAAACACTATCATCTCCAAGGACCGAAGAGATACCGGAATAACTTTCACTACTTGTATATTGTCGGCTTTTTTAGTATTTTACGTAATGTTTGAATAAAATTTAATAAAAATGTCTAGACATTTAACAATGTGTCTAGACTTTTACTTAAATCCCATGACAAATAACAAAATATCCTTAAAATTTGAATTTTCTTTAGTTTTTCTGGACATTAAATTACTTCTTTTTACTAAATGACTGTAACAAATAATAGTATAAAAAAATTAATAACCCAAAATATCTCAGAATTTATGCAAATGTAATTAGGTAATATATTACATCCTTTGCATGTATCTATTAATTATAATATTTCTAATATTATAATATTGGAATGTGAAATTGACTATAACTAAACCCTTTTAAAGTATAGTGATGTACAGTCTATTAAATCTAAGCTCAATGATTTATACCTGATTCAATCGAATGTTTAATTTACAGGAAATTGACATAATGAATATGAAATAGTTCTATTATAGATTTAAACGACATGTTCTAAATTGTTCATTTCTCTTAGATTAACAAAATGTTTTGACCGTAATATCTGTTTCGCAGTATTATATGTTGTAAAGGTAATTAAATATAGAGAATACTATTTTCGTACAAATTTCGTTAAATTTATTCCATTGAATTTATATTAATCAATTACTTATTTTTTTTTTAATTATTATTAAAATAATTTCTATTGTCTGTCATAGACAGTAAAACAATTTTTATTCATTAATAATTATTATTATATTATGCATTTATGATAGAAAATCATCATACATGTAAAATATCCGATAATTTAATTCATATTCAAAGAAATCCACAATTAATATTTTTTTATATAATAATTAATCTTTATGTATAAGAATGAAAATCACTGTCTACTATATAGTCAATTAAAAAGTATTATTAATTTTTAAATAGTTAATAAAAATAATGTTAAAATATTAAAAAATAAAATACTGAGTGTCCTAAAAATATTTACTAATTACAATATATCACAAAAAAGTAGAATTTTGAATGTGCTTTTTTTAAAATTATTATTGACATTTTAAACGTCTTTTAAAAAAATAAAATAATTATTTTTGTTTTTAAAGTTACGTAAAATTTGGAGATAGCCAATTAAACAGTATATTTTTACGACTATGTTGATGTGTTGTCTTCCTTGTTTAATCAAGATGTTTGGAAATTACTTTCGTTCAATTGATATATTTTACATCATTTATTGATTTTTTTATAATAATTGAATATTTTCATATCATGGCGTGAAAAATGTTTATTATTAATTACAATAAGGCTCTTAAATTATAACACAATTTTATATCTGCATAAAATAATTGATAAAAAATATAGATTTATGGATAAATGACAGGCATTTATAGTTAATTTAGGTACTATAAAGTATCACTAATTATAATTTTTATCAATCAAAATTTGCATTCCATGCTATAATAGTTCTACATTGTAGATAAAATTTTTAAATTAAATAAAAATAACCTCAATAATCGTCATCATGTTGAAAATTGGAGGACGCCCAAGTTTCCAATAATTTACAAAACAAAAAGATATGTCTTTTTTTTTAAAAAATAAGTAATATTGGTAATATTATTGACAGTTGTTTACTTAATAATTTAAAATATTCGAAAATATTGCAATATTAGTAAATAGATTTAAAAAAGCATGTATATAGATCATATCTACTATTATTTTTTATGTGATTTATAAATTAATTGTTTAGAATTATTATCTCACTTTCAAAGAAATTCGTAAAAAGCTATTACACGGAAAATTAAATTTCTATTCATATTTTCACATTGCTCGTAAACTTTTGAATACCCTTTCTGATAACCCTCATTTCCATTTAAAATTAAATTGGACCTGAGACGTCTTTTGATAAAAATAAAACAAAGTTGTTAAGATGCAGATAGTAAATTGTTTTTTTAACCTAGATTTTTAAAAATGGATAAAAAGTATTACACATTATAATTACAATACATTTAAATATATATTTAGGTTTATTTGAGTATTATTATTATATTTGTTTGTATTTGGATCATTTTAATCAACACTAAAAATTATATTTACCTAGATAAAAAATATATATTGTGTGTAATGTTTCAGTTTTGCAAACTATATATTTAGTAGGTAGCTTTACATGTATTCAATAATAAATAGGTAACATAAAAATAAAAAAATGATTTTGTTCAATTACATTTTTGATACATTATTGAGTTTTACTAGGTACAATATAAAAAACATTTAATAAACTAATAAAATGACTAATAAAATTGCATTATTATATTTGATGATGAAAACAATCATATACGACATGGTAATACTTATTACGACCTTTACAGTATTCATTTTATGGTCCATCTACCAATGAAATTGACTCCAGTATCAGAAAAACTATTCACCCATTAAACTGTAAAAAATAATAATATTGCCTTTTTCATCTTAAAAACAATGATAATAAAAAGTACAGTGGAAAAGTAAATAATTGATCGGCACACAAAGAGGAAAAAATCTATTTTTTATGATTATTAAAAAGAAAATATTTAATAAATAATGCATATTTAATTTGATTTACCATCATTTTAGGTTGATAGGTCAATTCATACATGAATTTATTTGTGGAGATTTTGATAAATTTTACATTTATTTCCAAAGCTTGGTGTACAATGATCGTACTTTACAAATACTCGTTTCATGTATTTTTGAATAAAAATAAGAATATGAAAGTTGAATCTACAAGTTTTGAAAATTTTTATTATTTTATGTTAATTTTAAATTTTATTATATCATTTTAGTGTTTTTTTTTTTTTTTGTGTTTTTTTAGTTTTTGGTTTCAGAGTTTTAATATGAAATTGTATTTTAAAAATTATACATACGTTCATTAAATATTCAACCATCACTTTGCTTGATGTTGAAAGAAGCTTCTTCATTTATAAGCACTTTCTGGTGGATAACAAATGAAGATCATTTTTATTTTAAATTCTTAAGCAAGAGTAAGAGCTCTTGTGACTCAGTGGAACAGTTCAAAATTAATAAGTATATACATAATTATGGTAATATTTTTTTTATTATTATTATTAGAATAAATCCAAATAATAAATTCTGTTTATAAAACTTTTTTAAAATTTATATTATCATTTATACCAAAATTATTATAAATAAATTCATTTTTATTGTATTGTTGTAGTACATAATATAGAACTTTTCGAACACAAAAAACATTTATTTAAAGATAATTTTAAGGGTTTTGTAATGTATTACATTATATATTCCTAGTCTTAGTCATGAATAATTATTGTGTTTATTGATTTCCTAGTACTTAGTTAAATTATACTTACGTGGAATGTGGGTAAATGCACTACTAACTTATTTGTAATTTTTTTTTAAATTAAAATGATTATTTATTATGATGTATAATGTATAATATATTAAAAAATTAAAAATGAATAATAGGTGCTAGTTTGCTAATATACATAATCGTTATGATCTATGTTAAGACATTATAATGGCGTTTTCTACCAGTTTACATAGCGAACATAATATAAATGTAATTTTATTAGTAAATAAGTTTAACAAATTATTATAGTAATTGTATAGCTGCAATAAACTAACATAAATAACAACCGTATGGTTTATTGCTTAAATTTCGAACCAAGTCTAGTATAAAATAACCTAAAAGCATACAATATAAATGGAAATAAATAGTAGACGTTAATTATAAGAAAAATATTAATTTTTTTATGTATTAATCTCAATCATATTATAATAATTCCAAATATAATACACATTTCAAATAAATAAGAATAATAAAATTAAATATGTGGTAATAAAATGTATTCAAACTTTAATTTCTGAAAGATATGTAAAAAATCATGTTTATAAGAAAAATATTCATTACCTAATAATATATAATTGTTTAAAACTTCAAGGTGCAATTATAATATCTAATATTATCTTCTACATGCACGTACCAACGATTTGAATTTGGTAGATTTCAATGGTTAGGTTTTTATTGATTAATTTGTACTTAATTACATTAAATTATTTGTTTTTTCGGTTCTATAGAGTCAAATAATGTCTACAATACTGATAAATTTTTAACTAGTTAATTTCAAGATCATAACCAAATACAATTGATAAATAAAAAGGTTAGATTTTAATCAAATATAATGCTTGTATACAACGTTAATAAAATACACATACGTACGTTCAAAAACAAAAAGTGTTACTCCTCATTTAATTTTTTTAGGAATAGCTTTAACTTAAACATAGGAAAATTTTTTTTTTTAGAATATTCATAAAGGAGATAATTAAAAACAAAATTGTATAAAATTAACTGAAATAATAATAATAATTTAACTGACAATTTATATATTCATTTCAGCTAGAATAATTGAATACGAGTATATTTAATATACTATATAGAATATTATTGTATATATAATAAAAAATACAAGAAAATCTACTAACTATTTAAACATAATATTATATTAAGATAAATATAATACATAGTTTAAAGAATACATTTTTATAGTAAATAATATGTTTAATATTTTATTTGCAATAATTAAGTTTAAAATTGTAGTATTGTTTAGTTATGTTAGATTAGTTAAATAGCTACTTACCAATATAATATTAATTGTAAATAAAATACAAATATAATAAAAATTTTCATTTCAAACATAATTATATATAATTATACTTTTTTTAAGTTAACTATAATTTAAAGTAACATTTAACGTTTAATTTAATTAAAACATTTCTAAAAAAAATTATTTAAAATATTTAATATATCGAAGTCAATAGTTCTAAACGATTTAATGTATCCAGATTGCATTTTAATTAATCTCTAATGAAATGGAGATATAATAATAAAACGTATAATACTATAAAGTTTTATTTTAATTCGAAACGAGAAATTAATATAGGTGCACAAAATATTTTACGTGTCTATGTGGAACGCCATATCGTTGGATGATGTTTAATATTATTATTTACGATTAATAATATATTTTATCGATTTTGAACTGTGGTATCGTTCTTTTCGGCATTTTCGCTTAATCAGATTTTATTTTATCTGATACTATCTCATGCATGATTCGTATATACATATACAGTAATAATATATATTCAATAGACACGCGTCGTATATGGTATGATATTATATTATGATGTTTGTATAATTATTAAATAAAACAAAAAATAATTGGACGGTTTTTATGTAAAGGGGCACAAGTCATATTTTGACATTTTTTTTTTTTTTTATGCGTTAAATTTGTGTGAAATTTTGTGCCCGATCGAATGGTAGCACTATCATGGTTGCACGAGGATTTGTTATCACAGTATATTAAAATTCGTTGAGGCACAAGTCAAAATTGACGATTATTTGTACGTGCAAAACGGCACAAGTCAAATTAATTTATTCATAATTTTATTAGTTTATATTAGTTTTAATTAGTTTACCAGTTTGTACGATGTCTAAAAAAACATTACATGTATATTGTCTTGTATTACAAGTGAGCGTCTTTATATTATGATCTACCTACATCAGTTCTAATATACAAATATCTAATTCAGAAAAATAATGTAATTTAAATCTTAAGAAAAATGTTTTATGTGTCTCGTGAAAACCAACGAAACATGATTTGTGCCCATTTACATAAAAACCGTCCAATTGATTACGAGTAAAATAATAAAACAGGTCACATGATCATAATAATGTATAATTATTTAGAAGAAATGTATTAAGTAATAACTTATTTTGAAGACGTGTAGTGTGATTAAATCCCCAAAATGTGTAAATTCCATTTTTCTTATAGGTAATAGATTTTTATATGGAATATTTTCGTTTAAACATTTGTATTTTATATGTTTTGATTACAGTTCATTATTTCGTTATTATGTAATATGTTTACATCGTTTTTCGTTCGTTTTAAACTTGACAACAATTGTATCTACGGTAATTTTTTTTTTTTTTTCGATTTCTCTCCATTGATATTCGCCCCCGAAGTTATTTACCGTAATTAAATTCTGTTATGACACTATGGCGAAATTTGAAAATTCTCTTTCTGCGTTCTTAAACGGTATTCGAAAGACGCGAATACTATTTTTACGCTACGTCAACGTTTCGAGACACCGAACTTACGATGATTTTCATCGTATCGTGTTGCATTTCGAGAGGATTGTGTAGTCATTCAGGGTCGATGTAATACGAATAATATTTAAGTGCGCGAAAACGATTTTTTTTTTTTTCAAATACAATACTCGAACGTATTTTTACGTATTGTTCCCGATGGATTTGTGGTGGGGTGAAGCTAAAATCCCGATTAGTTTCGTTACGGAATGTCAGAGCGCTGCCGTCGGCTCACGTTCTATCGATTAGGAGGGTAACCCGACCGTCCGTCCGTCCGACCGTTCGTCCATCCATCCGTCGCCATCGTCGTATAGTCCTTACCATTATACTTAACCCCCTCTACCGCGTAGTCCACACTCTAAACCTAAAACCCACGCTATCGCTCACGCGGACCCCGAGCTATACCGGAACCCGGGAAAAAGTCCTTTGCCGAATTCCACAATGTTTTAGTTTGTGTTAGATCAGAAAACATTTACACTCGAAACGTATTATTATCATTATTTTTATAAACTAAGTATAACAACAATATTGTCGCGCATAATAATGTTGTTGGCCGACAACAACAACAACAACAACATCGAAAGACGTATTTTTATTTTTGTTTTGATAAAATTATATTCGCGCAAGACGTATATTGTATTTATTCGAACAAATAAACAATGGTAAGTATTATTGTATAACCATGAGAATACCGGGTATTAATGTTTTACCGTGGTTGTGGTAATAATGGGATGTTACGTAATACAAATCACAAATGATCGTAACCATATTAATTTTATTTTCAATGCTGTATTATCGTGCCATCTGTTACTACGCGTATATTATTTAGAAATATAATATATATGTGCAACAGCGTCTTAGTCAGAGTCGACAACGCGATTATATAATAGTCCACCCCAGAAATCCCTATAGACAATAATAATTATTATTCCGGCCTGAGATACTATCTGGAAGGACCCGGCACATTATTATTAGTATTATAGTTATTAATGTCAAAGAAAATACGTTTAGTGTACGTTATAATAAAATCGTTTAAACTTCGGACAACGGCCGAAATATAAAAGTTGTTAAAATAAAATAAATTATGTGTTAGCAATCATCAGTCAGTTACTAATGAATAAATAATTTTCATTTAGAATTATTGTTAGGGGAGAAGGGGGGAGGATAAATGAGGTATAGACCTAAGGTCTTTATTATTGTATGAATACAATATCTCACTGAATATGCATAATATATTTGTTATAATTTTATTTTTTATCATTAGTCTTCAATTGTTAAGCAAATATAAAGGTCTTAAGGTTATGATCTCACAGAAATATGTCACTGAGATTGTGTTTGAAAATATACAATGTAGCTATTCACCTGTATATTTAAATTATATCTAGAGACATTAAAAACATATTTTTTTCAGACTTACTTACTGGTTTTATCTCATAATATTCAAATGTGAATACATTTCGAAATATAAACCACTACTTATGATGATGCGTTGAGTAATGGAATCATTTAAGTGCATAATTATATTATATTATTATAATATTTGAAAACAAAAACAAACAAAATAAAATAATTTTAATCTCAAATTTAAATATTATAAAAAAAAGATTTTAGTTATATTTTTAATTAAAGCCATTGTGTAGCTTATATTTTATTAAGAAATTATATAATATTATATATAGAATTAATTTGACATACCTATATTACTTGTGGATTCAAATGGTCATTACATTATATACGAAAGTAAGTCGACAACAGGCTGATCAACAAGTTATTTTTACACTATTCTGTACTCCCATAGTTATATATGTAGCCTGAAGGTAACTTTTTAAACAAGTAGCCATTACTAAAAAGCATGTATCCTCTATGTAATGATATACAACGTCATATATTTATTAAAAATAATTTAACATATATAATCTTAGTTTTTAAATTAATAGTTTGACCAGTCCGTAGTATTAAGGTTCTATATTAAATACATCGAAAATAATAAAATACAAAAATATTATTATTTTTTGAATTATTCATTCAATTTCGATTTGATTGTTTCGTTGCAAATTTAGTTATTGAATTTAAAATTTTTATATAATGTTGCAATTGAAAAAAAAACTGTCTCTTACATTAAATTGTACATGTAAAATAAATAACGATTTTTTTTTTTTAGCTTAATAAAACAATCAATCATATTGAACTATAGATTATACACGTATGATGTGGCATATTATGTAAATAAAACATACTAAACAATAAAATAAATGTAAAATTCACATTGGAGATAAGTTATTGAGAAAAATCCAAGTAAATAATTAAATTGTGTAACATGTTATAAGTTATAGTATATATTAGTATGATTACCTAACCAGAAACGTATCCAGCCCTAAATAACGATGAGGGGGTGACCTAAGATAACGGATTGGGAGCGAGAGCGAATTATAATTTTTTGTCTAATTCGTATTAAATACATTCAGCAAAATGTCCATATGTCAAATTTAATTTTTTTGATGGATCGCCCCAATCGGCTGTCCCCCCTGGATCTTCCACTATACCTAACATTAGATGTTAATTTGCAAATTTAACCAAAGATTTGAATATAATTTAAATTAGAGAAATATAAATTTCTTAATGATGATGAATAATACATTTTCTTAATACCATAAATCATTAGAAATTAAAAATAATATATTATTTGAATTAATAGTTTTTTTTCAAACATATGTGAATTAAAGTTTAAAAACTATCTAATCTTATTTAATGTATATCTGAAACAACTGTCCCAAATAAAATTAATATCCCGTAAAATATGTTTAGTTAAAAACTATAATATAGACTTATAACGTACAAGTTACATAAAACTTTTTTGTAGATACCTATCTTGCAAATCCATATCAAAGTGAAGGGATGCTTATGCACCTACAAAATTATATACATTATAAGTCTACAGATTCTACTAAAGTACTAACTGCCACACTCATAAAAAAAAAAACATCTGTACTACCTATTATTTAAAATGAAAAAAAAAATACTTTTCAAAATAAAAACTATTGAATAGTATCAACATTTTTTACTTTATTATATCTATGTAATTGAAAATCTCACAATTTAAATTTAGATAACAAACAACTTTTTGAATATGTTAATTTTTCATGTTCTTTTCGAACTCGAACACGTAACTGACGGTGTTTTTCTAATGGAAAACTATCAATACAATTGTTCTGCTTATCAGTTACTATTGTTAAGTTTAATATTTAGAACTAGCTCTTGTTTCGCTTATTTAATTCATTTTTCTGGTTTTCATTATTTTTTGAACGTGATAATATTCGGAGAAGTTTATACTTATAATAGCCTTTAATTGAATAAGCATGTTAATAGATTATTACTGCAATGATGTAGAAACAAAATATCAAACACAACAATATTATTACGTTGCTGTTGTTTGTCCGGAATGTTAATACCTAGTTATATTCGTTTCGAGTATAATAATGTAATAGAGGAACATTCGCAGTCGGACAATGTAAAGTCCGGTCTTTTCGGCTTGTCAAATGCACCAGTGTTCAATGGCTCGGACGGCATTTCTATTGCTGCGGTGATCGTGTTGAATCTCGTGGGCCGGATACATTCCATTAAAATAGTATTATTTCGCTGTGTGAACATGAGCGAATGTTTTCGAAACCTCATCTCTCGGTTCCGAGTCGATGGCGGCGGCTGCGTCCGATCGGCATAACATGTGCCGAGCTGGTCGGGATAAAACCAAAACTTTTACGAATCATAATAATAATATCGCGTTAATTTCCGTTATTTATAACATAACGTTGGCCCGAAACTTTTCACGATTTAATTAAACTCATCAAACGATGAATTACGTGATAAATATTTGTAAAAAATTATTTACACAATATCGCTGCGTAACTCGTATATATTTTTGTAAAACCTTAGTATCGACATGGCCGCAAGAAAACAATATTTCTATTTCAACAATATCGGTGGATTTTTAAAACGTGATACCTACATAGTCTGCGAATCAGCGACAACGTATCTCGGCAACACCGGGATTGATATTATATTCCATTTATTATTGGACTGCTGAAAGACGCGACAAAGTAAATATTGCTCGTAATCGTGAGGGACACAATAACGTTATTTAGATCTCGTATTATTGGACTCTCTTTTCAGTTTTGAACCCATTAAGAAAAACATTATTGTAAAATTATTAAATTTGTTTTATATTTAAGTTCTTATTTCAAAACATTTTAATGGCACTTTTTTATCATACGTATATAATTATTGTTATACAAGCCATTTTTATTTTTCAATTTTTTATTTTTTTATTTTTATTACGATTCTGATGATTATCTAACCTAATCTTATTAATACCTATAATTATTTCATCAATTTCACACGCAGTAGTGTATTTTTTTTTCAAGTTTTTATAATATTTTAATTTTGGTAAAGCTAGTATATTGTATAAGTATTTAAGTGTTATTGATTTTTATTGTAGCAAACATATGTTATTTATTTTATGTTATGCGTAAATCATTAATCTATTCCTAATTATCCCCAATCGTAATCGTCATTAAAATCTAATTTATGTGACAATATAATATAATATTTATGTTACTAGATTAATTTCTATTTTATTAAAATGCGCCATTAATCAACAATATGGTTTTTATGTGTAAAGTAAACCAATTATTTTTAACAGCGGAACAATGAAACGATGGGTTTTAGATTTACGAACAAACTTTGGTCGTTATAGATGATCGTTAAACGTATTCAATCGAATTTCGACAAATTGAAACTATACGGTTTTGTAATATCGTCTCAGCGACACATAGTAATGGTACTATTATTATAGTATGGATGGATAATATTATTGCGTATGAGTTCGACAAAGACAATATGTCGTAGTAGACTCGTAGTCTGCACAGGACAAAAATAGAACCAATGCATTAAACATAATATTATACTTTGAATGTGATAATAGTATTATATTATATCCATAACTGAGTATATGATACGACAATAAAAATAAAAATTATTATTATTATTTTTTTAAGATCACATTTAAAGGTTTCTAATGACGCTATTATATAGCAATTGTGCGTCTTTTATTTAAAGAAACTATATCGATATGACATGGCCACAGAAAAATTCCGGAAATATTTTTAGTGGCTTTAGAAGCTTAAAAAAATAAAAAAAAATAATAATAATAATAATAATGAACATTTTATCGACATTCCATTCTCAGATGTAGACTTGTGTATAATCGCGTATATTATAAATTTTAATATAACGAATACTTACTTTATAACGATATAATCCATAATATAATGGTACCTGTCATTGTTGACGTTATGAGAATTTCGCTCACACTATTGCTATTTTTGAAACTATTGGTTTAAGTATTGTAGCATTATGTATTGTAAATAATCCAACAATACTATCGCAGTCCAACGTTAACAATACCGTGAAAATACTGTGCAAATAGAGAAAAAGCAGATCTCAGTATGAGGTTATTTGTAATACTTAGAAAAATTCTATTTTTTTTTTTTTTGTTAGTTATTTTTTTATTTACGAAATTATTTATTAGTTTTTAGTTTGAAATATACTCGGACTTATATAATTTTACAAATTCAGTATTATTTTTATCTACCAAAATTTATTACTACCATAACCTAACCTATAATGGCTACAATGGCGTAAAAATTATAACGTCACCAACGACGGGTTAAAATAACATATGAGTTTTAATGATTTAAAGAAAACAACTTGGTGGAGAATATATAATAGTGTTAGAATTCTCATCGTTTTCCACGTGCATAGCATTATATAGTACTAACGTTTTGTAAGTTTAACCGCATCTAGAAAACACAAACCCGCGTGAAAAAGTTTTGTTTACACCAGAAAAAGTAATTAAACAAATATTTGTATTACATAATATAAAAACAACATTTATAACATACATTTTACAATAATATAATATATACGAACAGAGGTATTACTACTGTTAAGGATAATCGCGTTTACGTCTGTCGGTCACGCGACGTTGGTGTCAAATAAATACATCACATTTCCGTGTAATAATGAATGTCTCACGACACCATGATATGAAAACCGTTGCTGCCACACGCATATTCCTACTTAGGTGGTATATTTTATTATTATTTTCTACCTTTACTCTTTTCAATTATTATTGTTATTTATTTATTTATTTATTTTTTCTGCGATTCCAAACTCTGTCGGAAGCGTGAAACATAAATTAGATGTCGAATAATAGGTAGGTATTTATATTTATAAGAAAAGCACGCGGGCTTCAGTAAGTAAGCGAGAAATGGTTTGAGTATTAAATCCGTATAATACAGTGATTTTTTTTTTTATATAATCGTTTAATAACGAATAATAATAACAATTTTGAATATTATGTTATTTACGATACTATTTATTAAATTGTATTATTAAATATTGTTGGCATAGCTCATCAAATACCTTTCAATTTATTTCATAAAATGAGTGTAATAAGTTTATCTTTATTATTTTGTAATTTAGTAAATAAATAGTTTTAAATTACATTGTCGTTAGTTTATATTACATTAAAATATTATTATGTTTAAATATAATTTGTTGTTATTGCTATTTTAAATTAATTTAAAATTTAAAAGTAAAAATAATTTCAACGAAAATTTAACATTATAAAATGTTTTATCGTTTTGTTTAATATAGATAGGTATATTTTATGTTAATAATCAACAACAATTTTCATACGTGTCAATTCAATTACATAAAATTATAAATAAAATAAATTTTAATCGAGTTAATAGGCATTTTTATACGTATTTTGTATTTTTGTTTTAAAACTAAGTTAGTTGGTACAAAATTATAATAAAAAATATATTTATATCCTTTATAGTTTTCTTCATTTAACTAAATTTAAGTGAGTTAAACCATATAATATTATTCACTTATTTAGAATTTAATTTTTACAAAATATCAACATTCCTACTTTTAACATTACTACGTTTAATATATTAAACAATAATACTACCATAAGTGTGAAATTTAGAAATACCATTTTATTCCAAAATCTTCGGTATGCAAAAGTTATATTTAATATTATATTATTCATTAGTTTCAATTAAAAAAGAAAAATTAATACATATTTCTAATATAAATCACAAGTTAAATAGTTAAATAGCAGTCAGTCAGTCGATATTTTTGTAATATGACTTCACGGCAAAAATCCTATTGTTAACAGAATCACTGATACACGTTTACTAAATGGGTGGTACCTGTGAACATAACAATAAAACTATCGCAAATTTACAAGCTTCCAAGAGCTGCCTCTAGAACATTCTAATTTTTCTGTTTCTCTGGCTCACCCTGTAGTTATTCGACCGTCAATCGATCGTTAACAGCTCGATATCACTAGTTTTTCGAAACACTTATACATATATCATCGTTATTAA
>CM023357.1:6481743-6493543 GCA_013282895.1 Eriosoma lanigerum | reverse complement strand
TGGGTACTTATTATAATTTTGAAACGAATTTTTTTACTTAAATCTAAAAAAAGCTTTGAATATTATCCAAAATTGTAATTTTATTTTTAAAGCGTGTTAAATCTTACGGTGAACTTTTACATAACCAGTTTAAAAATATAATGTTTTGTAACGAATTTATTTTAGTTTTAACGCATAAATAATTTTATTCTTTATATTTCAAGATGTAAATTTGATATGTGATTTATGACAAACTCTAGAATAACCTTGTAAAAAAAATTGAAAGTCGTAGATCAATTCATTTTTTCAACTTCATCAATTTTTTACATTTGACATTAAATTTTGATTTTTATGTTTTTAGGAGTCTGAATGTACGAACTAAACTCGTGTTATTACCAATACGTAAAATATGAAAACTGATTTTCATATATCATTGCAAACAATTGTATATGAACTTTTTAGCGGCCGATCAATGTTATCTAATGTTGTCAAAAATAATTAAAAGATTTACAAGAGATGAAGTCTGAGATGTACGAGTACAATATTGGAAAAAAGTGAAAATGTTGTTTGGTTGACATCTAAAAAACTGATTGATCCATATGTAGTATAATATATTATACACATTACTAATTTTCGCTCATAATGTAGTACATAATAGTTATATTAATTCTTTATTGATTGCAGTAAAATGTATTTTAAGCCGCTGTATAGTATATAAAGCAATGCTAATGATAATAATAGTAATAGTAATAATTTGAATTGAAAATGAACAAACTAATTTAAATTCATTAATTTGTTGAAAATATTATATATTAATGTATTTTTTATATTTCTGTTAATTACTTACGGAGTCCATTTGTATACAATTTAAAACGGAAATTATTATCAGACCCAGCATTATCCGGAAAATTTGAATTGTATATTTTGAAAAATAATCAATTTGTATCAAGTCGAATTTTACTACGTATAGTAACTGATTTGAAGTTTAAACTTCATTAGTTTTAAATAATGAACGATTTAATAATTAATTGCATTACTATTTTATTCAATTTCGACGTATGTTGTTATATTACATTTTATTTTATTCCAACGTTACTACGAGTCTTAATTCAATGTATAACCATAATGGATAATGACTATTATAGGTATATTATAGATCGTTCCGTATACAATATAACAACCGTTTCTCTGTGATTTACATATCACTGCGCGTTCTCCTCGATGTGGTATAATAATAATAATAATAATAATAATAATAATAATAATAATAATACGAAGTTCAATTAAAAATGATGCATCGGAGAAACGGGTGCGTTGCGTTTTTTTCCACTTTCGTCGTAGGGTTTTTATTACAAATTAACGAGTTTTTCCACCATTTCCCTCGGGTTTAATGATAATGATAATAGTAATAATAATAATAACAATAATAATAATAATAATTTGTCGAAATGTTCATTCAAAAATAATTATATATAACCGAATCACGGAAAATCGTAGAAATTTGCATACGTGGAGAAAGTAGAAAAATTTGAATAATAATGACAATGATTACGATGTCGGAAAGTGGGAAAACTCGGTGTAAACAAATTTTTTTTTTGTTCTTTTTCTGTTCTCTTATGCTGTTTTTGCCGGAGGAAAGTTTTTTATCTAGTGTAATATTATTAACATTACTACTTATAAGTATAACCGTAGAACTAGTGTTGTCGATTATTTGCCATGTATCGGTCGAGCAATATTAATAAAGTTTTTGTAGTTCTCACACGTGTAGAATTTTGTTTAAAATTAAATATCGAACATTTCAACGATAGAAATTAATGATACTACTTAATGACACGTTGACACATCATTAAATTATAGTGCATAAAATTGTTATATTTCTATTATAAATTTCATAATTTTGATTTAAACATTTTTATTATAGAACTAATTTTATCAATGTTTTTTTTTTTATTATTTATTGTTCCAATTAATGATCAAAATATTAAACAAAAAAAAATTGATGTTAAGAATATTTATACGATTGGTAGGCATCAAATACAATTAATGGAAATTAATCTGAAAACGATATCGTTCAAATTTGTTTTAATAATAGTAACTTATGTGTGTTAAATTATATATTTTTTGGATTATAATACAATGTTTATTTTGTACATCATTATAATATGCATAATTTAACCTGTAGGACTGAACGAACAAATATATAATGTTAGACATAATACTATGTTATTTTTGATATTATATCGATTTTATTATTTTGTGTATTAATAACATTGTATAGATACTTTTATATTTTCAATTATTTTGCTTTTATTTACGCCAAAAGTATTATATGTTGCAATGTATATATTTATATTCTATGGTATTTTAATGTTATAAAACTGATGTGTTTTGATATTAAATGTTTGTAGTATATTATTTTGTTTATTTAATATTTAGTGAAAAATGGTATTTAAAAGATTAATGATTACGTATATACACCGCAGGTATATAAATATTATAATACTTATCATATATAATATGAAATTCTAATATATATATATATAATATGTAAGATAAATCGTTTTTAGTGTTTCTATATATTAATATCAAACTTCATAGTTAATACGTAGAATAAAATATATAAAATAATAACAACTTTCGTGGGAAAAATAATTATAATTATTGATAGAGTAATACATTTATTGTAAAACTGCTAAATTTATCCGAAATTTTACTATAATTAACTACTATAAAGTTTAACATGATAATTGTGAAAAATAATTGTAATTATAAGTTAAATATTTAAAACGTTGTGCCTATTACTTAATAAAGACCTATTGTCACCATAAAAAGGTTTGCCTTCTTGTTTTTGTAATAGATTATTTTTTTCAAGATAGAAAGATTGATTAACAAAAGTATATAATAAAATTTTCACAGCGAGTTTTCGTCAGATTTTTTTTTTTAAATAAGGTCAATGATATTTTAAATTATTAGTTTACTAGAGTAGGTAGTATTCTAATATTCCGAGATTTTAATCTCAGTATATTTTTAAATAAAGCAAATCTCTAAAATTCTATAAAATATTTCAAAATATGATGTTCATTATAATGTTTTTTAGTGCTAATTTTAAAATTTCGATTGGTATATAGATTTCGTAACCAAATAAAATATATTAATTATATTAATTATATTATATTGTATTTCTATAAATTAAATTCATTACTAACATATAAAAATATTTTAAGTTTACTGTCTATAATTAATAATTCGAACATACTTGTATAATATATATAAATATGTTTTTAATAAATATATTCGTTTTATATTATACCGATGTTATAATGTTTACAAATTTATTTTTGAATATTGGATTTAATCAATTACACGTGTACGCGTAAATGGATATTTTCAAACAAGTTTTGACGCCTTTATAGCAGCGAGAACAACTTTTGCCGCTTTCAAACAAAAGGCCACGAAGGCAAGATAAGTCTATTGCTTGTTCTCTTTTCTTTTTAAGTAAAAACACAACGTCTCGTTTTACCCGCATCAAGTCGTGTCTTTTCTTCGCTCTGCAATCTGCCATTTTCTATACTTGACGAGAATATATTCTATTATATGAGTGTTTACTTTTGTATTCACCCTCAGTTGAAATGTTATCACACTGATGTCAGCACGAACGTACGTGTACTGATAATGTGACATACCTTTTATCGTCAACGGTATAGAACTTAAATGCAATTCCCTATATAATATGCACATTAAACTATAATAATATAACCAAATTTACATGTTCTGTAACAGTTATTCATGACAGTTGGATATAAATATAAACGTTGATGATAAAATATTTCCAAATACGAGACGAAGATTTTATGAATGAACACGTATTATCAACAGTTATTAAACATTAAACGTAATATTCTCATGCCACTATTAAAAATAAAATAATGATAATTTTTAATAAACGTTTTTATTTATGAAATAAAATCATTTTACGATATTTTGGGAATTCAAAATTTAAAACTATGTGTAATATTTTGTGTATATGCATTTCGTAGATAAAATAAAAAATAATAATTTAAATTGAAGTAAAAAACTCAATTGTTAGTATATGTAGTTATTAATTTAATACGAATTAGGATTACGAATGATCAGGTATAAATGATATTGATATAAATATTTTTAAAAAATGCATAAGAATAATATGATTAAATAAAAATAATGAACAGCAATAAATATTTTTTTCTATCTATACTAAAATACAAATTAGAATTAATATTTTTGTATATGGTTTAGTATATTATGATAAAAATCAAATTCATATCTATTATTAAAACACATAGATTAAATAATTATATATTATTAAAAGATATTTTATTATATCGTAATATAATAAATTGATAAAAATACAATAGGTACATTGATAATGGATGTAAAAATTGATGATGTATTTCATTATATTTATTAGTGATAATTTAAGAAAATATACATAATAATAAAGACTATACTTTTTTCTTAACTAAGAAATTATAATAATGATTAAAACAAAATATTCAGTGTTATTATATGAATTATTTATCTTACCAGACATAAAAAATATACAACATTCATAAATAGTTAATTTAGGTTTGGTTAACATTCATTTATGTTGCTAAATAATATCCACGATATACGTATATTATTATTTCTTGAACACTGCATAAAATACAAACTAGGTTAAGAATGAAGCTATATTTATATAAAATTCTAAAGTGGACAATTATTTGATAATATTGTAATGTAGAAATTCTAAAATCATATATTTTATGACACAATATTCGTTATTTGAACTTTAAATTGATTTGATTAAATTAATTTTATTTTTAAATAGCAAGATAGGTATATTAGATAAAATATATACATCAATTGTACTAAATTGTACATAAATTGTTGTATAGGTTACTAACCTTATGAAAATAAAAATAAAATACTATAGTTTGATATCGTGATATTAAAAAAAAAAAACCATAATTTAAAACTAAAACGTGATATAGGATAAGTTAACATTTATATTTGAATGTCGAATATTTTAGTTATTTGTTAGGTTCAATAAATTAAATTTACGAGTATCATATTATCATTATTAAATGCTATTCATATATAAAATGCAATGATAATATTAGAACAACTCCGTAATGTATTCGATATATTCTTTATATAAAAATACCATGTTCCTTGAAATATTGCAAATAACGTTAATCATAAATCGTAACCGGTATAGTAACAATACTAAAATTATATATTTTATTCATTTTTTCATGGTTAAGATCATAGTGTTTTAGGCATTTGTACTATTGTTCAAAAATAAAATATTATGTATAGTATTGTAAAATGTTGCTTAAAATAAATAATGATTTAATGCGAAATTTTACGAGGTAAAATTTATACTATTTATCTACCTAAAACAAAAATGTGGTCGAGATAGAAAAATATGAAATAGTGTAAAGAAATAAAAGAATAACGTTCAAGAACATAAATATCTATTACAAGCGAAATTCGAACAATAAAAATATGTACCTATTCGTGAGTAGGTTTATAACAAGAAAATAAGGCAACATATATATATATATATTTTTTTTTTCAAATAAACGAATGAAATATTAGAGTGACTGTGGATTTTACAAAATTCATACTCGTTGACATAAAATCATATCTAACATAAACCATTGATTTTTTCACGTGTTTCAATCGAATAATAGGTAAATTCTGTAAAGTATTATTTAAGAAAAAAGTAGTTACCTTATAAAAAATATACTTTTTTTTTTACATAAAAATGTAAAAAATTAATTTGAAAAGGATATTTATAATGAATAATATTATATTTATTTGTAAATATTATTTTATATTTACAATAATAATTCATTTGAATAATGACTGTCTATTAAATTGTTTTGTTTTAAATTTAATTTTTTTTCAATATCATAAAATATAATAATATAAAAAAATTATGCCTTTTTTAACCGATCTAATATTAGAATATAAAAATATAGTAATTATATAAGCCAGTGAACATTTAAACATTTATTAAATCTTATAAAAATCCTATACTTCTCATTTATTAAATTATTATCATAATCATACTATATAATATACTAATATAGTATGACAAAAACCCGGTTACAAAAAATTAGAATTGTAAATTGAAAATTTATCATTCTGTAAACCTATTTAATATGGTTATGCGATTTTTATTTTGAAAATACTGAAAAGTAAATTTATTGTTTAAAATTCTCCATAGAATTTTAAAGTTAGGAGCCCCATTACAGGTACCATATATTTTTTTTAAAACGTATAAAGGGTGTACAAGTAATTAGTCATATTAAGTATAAAAGCATAACTTCGAATGCGAGTAAAAACACTATAATATAAATTAAATTTCTACGTAAACACATTTAAACAAAATATCCTGGAATAATATTATAAATTTACTGTTTTCTTCGCGATAAAACTGGTGTTATTTGTTATTATTATTTTATACCAAACCACTTTTTATGTGTTAACTAATTTTGATACGACCATATTGACGAATGGGATTTACGTTTTGATTTTAATAAAATGTTATGCTCTCAAAACTAAGTTGAACAAATAAAAATTAAATATCTATGTTTTATTAATTTACATTATAAATATTTAAGGCTATAGGCAATAAAAAAGATGACTTAATGTTTTTAAATTATTGTACTATAAGCAAATTAAAGCATAAAACAAATATAATATATTGGTAGTACCTATATATTATTAGTGTTATAAATATATATTAAGATTGTTGATAATTCTATTTGTATTATAATTTTAATAAATGCATATCTATTTTTTATTTCACAAAAAGGTCAAGATTCATTAATTAGAGAAAATAAATAATAGAATTATGTGATTGGTAACGCAAAATTAATTTTTCAGATGCTCTTTCATTGAAATAATAATCGGTTAATAATTTAATATTTATACATGCAATTATATATAAATTATAATTTTTATTATTAAATAAGCTTTAATTCAATAGTTTTACATAGTCGTATTTCTACAGTTTGTACCATATTTATGACATTTTTTGTTTTTTGCATTTTTAGCAATATTAAACAAATATAGAAACTGTGATGAATTTAATTACGATAAATAATTGTTTAGATACAAATTTAAAATTGACTTTCTACATTTTTTATGATCGAAAAGTTGTTGTTTTCCGGGTTTAGATAGTATTAGTGAAACTGAATAATTTAGTCAGATAATATTAAATGTTTGCATTTGGAAAATGACTGTATTGGTTATTATTATTATTTTTGTATTAGAAAATTCATGCTTTTTCATACTATAAAACTTTTATACTCTTCCACATTCGATTTCGGTTACGCTTATAGACCTCCGATTACGACGTATAAAATTCTGGGGTTAGGCAACCCCGTATCCGAGTAACAGCCCGTTTCGCACACGTCGATGGTTTTTTTATAGACCCTACCGGAATTTTACGGGCGAATAAAAAACATCAATGTTATTTTTCTTTTCTTTTTTGAAATCAATAATGTTTTGCGGCAATAAAATTCATAGACAAATTTATAGAAACGGTTTACGAGATGAAATTAAATACTGTCTACGAGTTAGCAAAAAATAAAAAATAAAATGTTACAATACAAAACATAAAAGCTCATAAACATAATATTACGTGATGTGTGTAGTATGTTGAGTGCATACATTTAAAAAATATTATTATTCTAATTTATATAAAAAATATGCAATCGACTATTAAATCATTTTACCGATAACAAATGAAAAATATATAATGTTTTTTGTGACATAACCAACATAAATGTATACTGGGTTATTAAATCTCTAATATTTCCTGATTATATCTTATTATAGACAAAAATCAATCCATTATAATTTATTGTCATCGATATGATTGATATATCATATCACATCTTCGTAATTTATCTTATATATTTTTTTATGAACAGGCAAGTTTTTTTTTTGTAATATAAAATTTTTTTGTAATCCTGAAAACGTAACAAAATAAGGTACTATTTTCTTATACCTTTAAAAAAGTGGCATAAAAATGAAAAATGATTCTACATTTTTAAGATAATAAAACATAGCTATCCGGTGTTCCGTGGTCATTGACTCATTAGTCATTACACAATATAACAGTAAATCATTTTAAAATTGAATAGTAGCTTGACGTACGTATAACTATTTCTTAAACGATTGATCATATTAAAACTACCTTTATAAGTAGGTATATGCGGTTGTAAAATGAATTATGATTAATTATGAATAATCACATATAGCACAACGACATAATTTATTTATTAATCGTAATATTATTATAAATACAAAAATTATTATATTATTATACATTAATTTTCTCGACTTGTGTAATATGTTAAAATACATGTTAATTCATATAGTTAAATCGTTTTAAAAAATTGGGAAGATCGATTGTGAACGTTCATCCATCATCCCTTCGGTTCTCGGAAAAATTAGTGGTTTATTTTTTAAAAATTAATGAAATTAGTGAAAATAATTATTAAGATTTAAATGCGATTATATTGCATTAGAAAATACGATTCTGAGCGAAATTCAATATATTATAATATTCTGTACTGATAATCCATTCTAAAATTTTACCACGTGTGTAAATTACCAATATAAATATTTAAAATAAATTCAAGTCCCTATGATCAAATCTTAATTATTTATCTCGAAATAAAAAAAAAATTAAATAACAGAAACCGTAATTTTTCCTATTTTCTGCCATTTTTTGGTAATTTTTCTTCTCCCAAGAAAAAACTTTTGAGAAATACAAAAAATGAGCTAAATAATGTACCAACAAGATGCAATTTACTACCGAAAGCATACCCTATTCGTGGTAATCGGACCATTATTTCTTCCCAAAAAAATGTTTCCATACATCAAAAAAAATTAAAAAAATACCTTTGTAAAACCAATACATTCTTCACTTCGCTCAGAATGTAAAAGTATTCGATGATTTATATTAAAATTACTATTTTTATTTATATTTTAGACTGTGTATCGCAAAATGTATACATTTTATTGTAATATTAAATTAATATGTCATCGTACTACATATTATTATATATTAAAAGGCATTATATTATATTCATAGTAATATTTCCTAATATAATTTATAAATTAGCTTGAGGCATACTGGTAAATTTCAAGGAATCAGGGTATACGCAAGAGGAATATATTTAAAAATATGTAGGTGTTATTACCAGCATAGCCTATTAATTTGTAAGTCTGAACTTTATATGAAATGTGTAATTAGATATAAAGGGATAGTCTTTCCTTATCACATAAATGTTAATAATTTGAATTTTCATGATATTTTATGCCTCAAACGAAATTTTATACAGTAGTTATTATACTATTAAAATACAGAATTATTAACAATACATTATATAAAATAAAAGGTGAAAAAATCATTCGAATAATTTACATTTAAAATATAAATCACGTTTTTAATTCCTCGTCATGAAAACTTTATTTTGTGTTTAATATATATTATGTTATGTATGTATGTTTATTATATGTGTATAAAATAGTGGTTCATTGTTTAAAATTATTATTATTTTCACATGATATTTTTAATAACAAAATTTGGGTTTGTTTTAACGTTATAAATTAATTAATTAAACGTTGAACATTTGTTAATTTTCTTCATTTATTTATATTTTTTTTATTAAATTTATTTATAATATTGCATACACTATTTTATTGATAATATTTTACATATTTGCAAAAGCATCTGTTATATTATGCGTTTGAAAATAATTTATCTCATGGGAAATATAAAAACATTCATAGGTATAATATGCAATAGTAAAATAATTCGATATTCTTTGAATGATATCATGACGTTAAGAATAAACGAATTTTCGTGAGACATTCACGTTTAAAATAATGAGACGTACCTATCTAGAGTAGTTTAATAATTAATACATTTTAATGGATACAATCATTTCGTTCAAATAAGGTTGAAGACGTCATCGTCAACAGGTGTGTGACATTCGTTATTAATACGAATTGTGAAGTTGTATTCTTATCTACGTGCACACATTTGTTAGCAGATGATCAAAATATGTAATAATATTGCATAAAGTGAGCGAGCTGCTGCCTATAATAATGGTAAAGTAATTTTCGTGGAATTTTGGATGACGATCGACCTACCCTTTAATCATACATTCGTTCGCATACGTTCTCTCGTTATTATATTATATTATATTATTCCAAATTAAAATAGTTATAAAATAATATATAATCGCGTCTGACGTTGAATTTTACATGTAAGTACAGTCAAATGACAGATGAACTCTCAAATTCAATCAGCTGCTTCTGAAGGGACGGATGGCAATACTTACACGCATTTATAGTACGACAACGACAACGCGACGTACCGACCGACAACAGTGGCCAATAAATTGTTACCATGGCGACCGAACTTGGAAAACTATTTTACGTACTGCTACGCTGTAATACTATATTATATTATTATACCCCTATCAGTCCAATGTCACTCTCCGAAAATCTATTGTTCTTTGAGAAATCGAGTCAATAGCGATGAAACTAAAATTTGTACAGCTGACAACAATATTATATTTGATACCATAAGTCATAATATCATACCGTATTAATAATCGCATGATGCGTGTTTTTGCGTTCAAACGAATGCAACTAGGTTACGACATTTCTTAACCAAGCAAAATATATGGTCATTAAATACGGTTATGATGTTTAATTATCGATAAGATACTATACATGGTAGATTTTTATCACTCTAATTATATATTTTCAGTTAAGAATAGCTATACTACGCAAAGAAGACTTTAAAGAATAATATAAAAAAAAAAAATATTATTTTATAATTCTATTATTTACAAAAAAAAATAAACATAAGCGTATCGTTTTTATGGGTTTTTAACCATTAATCAAAGTCCAATAAACATGTCTGATTAGGAGTATACGCGAAAACACGCATATACATATTTAGTATCTGCTATTAATTGTATAAATGATAACTGTTTGATATGTATTACATTTGGTCTGTGTCAATTGTCAATTGAGAATCGTCAATCAAAAACAAAACGATACCTACATAAGCAAACCGACATAGTTACAGGAACAACACAATAATGATATTATACATATTAGATCATCAAAATCTACTGAAATAATCTCGTTTCTACATAACATTATTTGTATATTATTTTCTACTTTGACGTCGTCTTCTCTCGGTAGCCTTTTCCCATACATAATGTGTTCAAAATTTCATGTTGAGAAAACAGTTGTTGCCTGTTGAAACAACATCCGTTTTAAATTATATATTTTTTATTTTTGTTACACGAAATTATGAACAGCCTGTTATATTTAGACAATATAATAAACATGTACAGCATATCACCAACTGAGATCAGTGTGTGCTTTAATAAAATATTAACCAAAGGTTAAACTATTCATTAAATTTAATGTTATTATATGTCATCTATACGGTTAAACGATATTGCGTTATGTAACGCGTTGTACCAATAATATTATGACGATTGGATATTAAGTTATTTTTAGTGGTTAAAATATGGTTACCAGACAAACGTATTGGACGATCATATTAGACATAATAAGATAGGACGTATTTAAATTAGTAGACTTCAGTACGGTCCAATTGGAATATGGTCGGGAGTTGAAGGACCCGGATGAAATCGATCACAAACAATAAGAAATCGTCAGGGATAGTTTCCACCACTATAAATATTATATATAAAGTGTATTACATTTTGTTTATTAAATTAGA
>CM023357.1:6384844-6451743 GCA_013282895.1 Eriosoma lanigerum | reverse complement strand
CATTGAATAATGAGTTATCGTCAATAATTGTTATTTTTGTTAAAAAATAAGATTTGTTTTTCCGTTCAAAAAATTATTAAATTTAACTAATTTTAACTAAGTTAAGTTACTTTTATGTTATTAGCGATGCGAAGAATGTATTGGTTTAACTATTAATTTACATTATTTTCATTAATTTGTATTATATTACTACTTTACTTTTATAGCATTGGTCTTAAGTATTTGAATTCATAAGCGCCATAAGTGTATTATCATCAATTTATTCTAACCTACCCACTCGTAGAGCTATTTAGTAGGTATGTATTTGTAAAATCTTGCTTTTTAAACGCGGATTCGTTCACGCAGATCGAATTTATATCTCGGCCATGGGACGATGGATCTGTTACCGTAGATTTTTTTTATAACATGCCAAAGTATACGGTTAATGGAATTCCACTAACATATTGAAGTGCATAAACCAACGACGAGACTGTAACAATATTAAACGTTATTGCTTTCCGAAATTGAATACAACAAACTAACAAGTCCCAAATTGAAATATACTGTCTGATATAAAACCCGAACCGGAGCAATACACTGAAACGATTTATTGTGTACGCGTGTGTTAATAAATTATCCAGGTATTTTGTTAAAAAAAAAAAACATTTATATTTATTCGAATAATAATTTATGTTTTTTTTTTTTTTTTTAAATCGTAAAAATTAAAAGAGCTTGCACGGTGTTGGTTTTAAAATACCTGAAGCGATTTTCAAACTAATAATAAATATACTCCATCATAGTAATATTAAAGTATTGATGATGATGATATAGTAATGATTATTATTATTATCATTATCTAAATTTACAGTCACTTTCATTGAAATAATATACGTGATATTTTATTAATTTTATCTGTAATAGTTATAAATTTGATATTCTGTTGATAAATGATAATCCATATCCGTATAAAATACATAGTTTTTCGTTTTGATATTCATTATTGAGTACGTTTATTATTGGATAGGTAATAAAACTAATATACCATTAAATACAAATATAAGACTATAGTTTTAACGCTAATATTGTATTTATAACTTTTAAATTTTAAATTATTACCTATACTTTTAATACATTGTTTTATTTAAAAATATATATTTTATAATTTATTTATTATAATATAATATAATTTATTTATTCATATTAAAATATTTCACATACCATAAAATCCGATTATTATTATCAGTTACATAAACAAAATTATTAATTCAAGTTATAATTTAAAAATCTAAATTAGAAAACTATATAGGTATAGGTATTATTTAGTAATTTTATGTCTGTTATAATACATTTAAATTCAAATATCTTAACCAAATATAATTATTTAATCTCTAAAACTAAATACAATACATATTTTTGAAATAAAGAACACTAGTAAAATAAATTACGTTTATATAATATTTATTGCATTAAAATGTATAAAATACTTATTAGTTATTATTATTATTATTACCTATCTACTTTAATACCGTTACGTATTTAATTGATTAAATTTTCGTTGCACCGTAATCTGAGAAATGTTCATACTTGACAAATGTAACAAATTATTATATTTACTTTCAATCGACAAAAACTTATTCGTTTAACATACTCTTGTATCCGGTAAATACTAGTTCTAACACAAGGTTAGTGTATAGATACGTTAATATGTATTTAGCGTGGGAACATAATATCATGTCATTGCGTCTATACTTGGAAGGCCATATTAATAACGATCAAATATACGTTTTGATTGCTTGTTGCAGCGGAATATCGATGTAAAATGCATATTATTATCACATTATAGATCGTATCGATATCCAATGGTTTTCTACTAATAATGTCCAGCAGGTCATAAAACTATTAATAAAGTCCACTTGCAATATAACATTTAACTTAAAATGTTGTCTGTGTTAATAACGATTACCAAATTAATAGGTGGGTTATGTACCTATAGGTTGGTTACAAGTATCAAGTATGTGACCCAATTTTTTCAACAAATACCTATGCAAATATATAGGTATTAAATATTACGTATAAAAAAAAAAAAAAAAACACAAAAAAAATAGATTTTAAATAATTATAAATGTATAAATCAATTTTTGTTCATTGATTAATATTATTATTTCAATGTAACAAAAAAGTACAAAAGATTTCCATATTCGTTTAACATGTAAGATATAACGTATAGAAAATATTAAAACAAAAAAACATTAAAAGTAATCATATTTTGTTTTTGTTAATTTTAATTACTATAGAATACGATATAATGCTGAAAAAGATAAGTTGAAAAGACGGTTAGAATAACATTTTATAAGCAACAAACTTTATTTTATATAATTAGTTATTAGGACATTTTAAACAACTTTTTATAAACTAATGAAACTAATTAGCATTAAATTCTGAAAAATAAGATTTTTAAAATACAAACTATTCTAATTTAGAGTTATTATATAATAGCTAGGTACTTTAAATTAAATTATTTTGAATAAATAATAATAAGTAATGTAAAATGTATATATTATAATATTCCATTCATTATTATTATTATATGTTAATGACTCAATTACTCAATTACTCAATTTGAATCGAATATCAATTGATATTCCATAATACTTATTTAATATTTTATTTGTACATAATATCATTATTTTGGTTATCATGTATTAGTAAAATTATAATTTAAATGATATAACAATCTAGAAAATATTATCCACTAAAAAATTTAAATATGCGATTAGGTATATAATAATTAATTAAAAATATATGAATTGGAAACAAACTATTAGTATTAATTTAATATACTTATTATATATTTAATTATTATTATTATGTATTTTATGTCAATATATTATAATAATATTATGATGATTTTTATTAAATTTATACCTACTATAATGTGCAATTAATAAATTAATGTGAAACACAAATAAATGCAGAAATATCGTCCGAATTGTTCCCGAGAACACTTATGACTTTATGAGTATAATCATACAATATGTAATTATTACTAAATTGCATACGTTATTATATTCTAGAACAATTTAGTAATTATAATAATAATAATATTATGTTATACACACTTTTTTTATTATTATAACATATAAGAAGTGAAGAGTATTCATACTGAAGAACTATATATATATATAATATTGTTTCATAATAAAAACGATTATATAAATACAAATCATATGATAATAAACAACATTAAAAAAAGGGAAGATCTGTTCGGGTCTTCCTCCTACCGTAGGAACGGATATTCGGAGAAATTAATGGTTTATTATAATTAGGATTTAAATGCAATTGCATTCGAAAATACGATTCATAGCGAAACTCAATCATTTACGATATACTATAATAATAATTCGTAATACCACGTATCATATATGTAAGCTAACAATATAACAACAATATAACTTTCAATTATTTAGATTTTTTTACTAAGTTCATTTTCAAAATTTCTAACAAAGAATTTTTCTTCAGTCAAAAAAAAAAAAATGTATGCAACAGTTTCAAAAATTGTTCTCCTATGTAGAATATGTATTTTTATAAATTAAAAAAAAATTTATAAGTTACTATGTCAAAATTGTATTAGTTATCCCGAAATATTTAAAATCAAATTTGCGACAACCGCAATTTTGACGATTTTCCATCATTTTTTGTTACTTTTTCTTTTTCTAATAGAATACTTTTGAAAAATTCGAAAAATTTGCTAAATAATGTATCTACCAAGAAGATAAAATTTTCTATCAAAAACATATCCTAATTATTGTAGTCGAATCATTTTTTTTTTTCATTTTTTTAAAAACATAAAATTCAAACATAAATGTAAAATGTTAAAGTTTGAAGGCGTTTAAAAAAAAGTTGACCTATAATATAATATTTTCAAAATTTTTAACATGGTTATTCAAGAATATTTTATAAATTTCATTTATATATATATATATATATATATTTTTTTTTATATATATATATATATATATATATATATATATATCATATTGTGTTGTACTTATTTTAACTATTTATTTAAATACGAAACCTTGGAGTCTCTCTTGGGCTATATAAACTTAATAGAGAAATTTTGATTTTCTAGTGCAAAAATAAAATAGCTAACTATATCATCAGGATTCTAATAGATAAATATATTGATGGACATTCACATTAACATCACATTTCACATTTTTAATTAAAATGATAAAATAATAAATACATACTCTACATAGGAGAACAATTTTTGAAACTGTTTCATTTAATTTTTTTTTTTTTTTTTTTGACTGAAGACAATTTCTTGATTAGAAATTTCGAAAATGAACATAATAAAAAAATCCAAGTAATTGAAAGTAATGTTGTTAATAATAGTACCGTTAGGTACAGTTGTTTACAAAAGATTATATTTTTAAGATCTAATAGTTTTAAATAATTTATGAAATATAGGTCTTGGATGATACACTCAGTGTTGTGCGTTATCTAGATAAAATATAGTTATCTTTTTATCTTATCTAGATAAATAGATAGGCTATCTGAAAATAATCATCTAGATAATTATTCAATCAAGGGCATAAAAAATTTTGATACAAAATTATTTTAAACCGCGCTCTGTAAACACTATTTATAGTTTTAACTGGATCATCAGATAGTTTTTAATTAATAATAAAAGTATTTACAAACTAATAAATATAAATAATAACAACTATGGTTTATGCTGAGTATGAACGTTAGATCTGTTATCTGTTTTTTTATCTAGATAAAGTTGGTTATTTTTTATCTCTTACCTAGATAAAAATTAAGTGTTATCTATTTATTTCATCTAGATTAATTTAAAATCAATTATCTGTCATCGTATCTAGATAAATTATGGGTTATCATTGTACAACACTGGATACACTTATATGGTTAAATAATTAGGAAATGAAAGTTATAATTAGGGAATTAAATGAATATAGTTTCTTAACATTTAACACTACATTTTCACTACAGATGGCTTAAGACTTTAATAGTAACTTTGAACTCTACAATTGATATTATAAAAATTATCATGGATGTATAAAATAATTTCGCATATGTTCTAAATAGAAAATTTATCCAAGATAATTTAAAGATATTTAATTTGTATGTACATATTGCATATTATGAATAAACATCAAGTACCTTTTAGTGTTATATTTACATAACTTTTTTAGAAATTTTGGGCATCATTCGTGAAACTGCTGGTGCCAATGACCGTCCAAAAACTAACATTTTTACAACTATATAAAAACTGTTATCTATGTATATTATAGTTTATTAAAACCAACAAACTTTGGTCATTGTACAATGGAGCCATCAAATGATTCAAAACCTATAATTACACGATTTTCATTCATTCATGATTTTTTAAACAAATAGACACTATTTTTATTTTGAGCAGAGATGATGTAGTGTGGTGTATTGCCAGTGATGTAATTAAATGCTGATGACTTGCATTAAGAAATCTCAAATTGTACAACATTTTAACACAACATTACACTGTTATGCTATAAAACGTTAAACTGAGAGTAAAAAGAAATTATTTCTATTCGATGCTAAACCAAAAACGTCAATTATATTCAATGAACTTTGTGCATTTTGAATATCAGCTAACATTTCGTAAAAAAAATTACAAGTTCTTTGGCCCAAAACTTCCATAGAAAGATATACTTGCGAGTTGCGACGAGAGACTCGCAGAAAAAAATATTTTGGGCCATTGTTTGATAAAACTATTGATTAAATAAGAAATCATAATGAAGATTCAAATATATGATTTATTGTTAATGAAACCACTGATAAAAAGGGACGGTAATTTTCCAATTATTAGTTTGGGTTTTAAAAAACAATGTGCTTACAAAACCATATTTAATCCCATGTAAAAAATTTCATAAAAGTAACCATTTTACAGTATCATAAATAATAACCTTAAAATATTATGGCAAATATTGTGCACATGGGCATGATGATAAAGTGTTTTTTTATATTGATACTGCCCCTTATACGAGATCAAAACTGGAGAGGTATTGAAGTTTTTTATCCTTACATAACATATGTTACTTGTTTGGCTCACATACGTAATAGAATTGCTGAGAAAGTCAGAAAAATCCAACAAAATGTTACCGCCATTGCCAACAACCTTCTACTTAAAATGTTCACGCCACCAGTTCTATAATATATACCCATTTTAAAAAATAATAATAATTATTTGTATAGTTTCAACCCATTTATAACATACAATTTAATTAAATAATTTGATGTCTCCAACCACATTCGACATTAATCTTTATGACCTATAAAGTGATAGATTACTTAAGGGAGTTCGTTAAACGACATATTGACCTATTAAGTAAATAATACAGTTTTGATTAAAGTGTTCGTAAATTGTGTCTGGAAGTGGTTTTAATGATTAAATCCTCCTAAAGTGTTTGTTTTTATAATAATATATACTGCATATTTATGTAGACGATAGTTTTTATGTTCATAATGAAATTAAATAATTGTTGGAATAATATTTGATAGTTTGATAGCTACTCAAATTCCATAAACAAATATTATGAGATCGATTTAAACATTTACATTGGTATTATAAACTTATGTAAGTATAAAATATCATAAACAAAAATATTTAAAATATATAACACTCATCAAATTATTTAAATTTAAAGTATTTGTTCTTTTAAATATGTGTCTTTAATTTGTCTCTTTGTTATACGATACGTAAAAATTTTAAACTCATAGAGTACGCGTACCTACGTCAGTTTTGTTATTTAATATGTTGATTTACTTTATAGGATAATAAAACCAATACAGTCAACTTCTTTTTTAATACGTTTTATTGTTTAGTTTAATTTAGAACAATATATAAATGTATAAAGTGGTGTTTACGTATAATGTTTGTTGAAAAGATGTATTCAATAAGACACGATTGTGTTTTAATTTGTAAATTACTAATATTACTTTTATTTGCACTTATATGAATGTATAAGAATTATGTTACAATATACAAATCAAAAACTGGTATTTCCTTATAAAAATATAAATATATATATATAATACTATTCAATTGGCTTTTGCACGGTATGGTTGCCATCAAAGGTTAAGTGCATATAATTCTAAAAATTAAAAAAAAAGATGCTAATGACAGGGAACTTTCTCTCAAACGCGGAATTAAGTTATTCAACCATTTGAATAAGCTTTGTAATTTCACGTTGATTCAAAATAAAATTATAAATCACAAGTACTTGATGGTATTATATTATTAATAGGTATATACTTTTTCTCTGTATGAAAAATCAAATATAACAACATCTCTATATTATATTACACACGATATTTAATAATATATAATCAAGATGGTACTTGAAGTGAACTCTTTTACCTACACATTTTCCAAAAAAAATTATTCAAACATTTTCGAAAACATATGCTGATTACTTAGGTACCTAATTAACAGAAAACGGAATTTTAAGGAAAAACGATAAATAAAAATCTATGCGTTATTTTAGTCATGCATATAGTTCAGACAAGATAAATTATAGTTTATTATTATTATTATATGTTATTTATATATATTTTAATATGTTACATTTAACATAATTAATTAATTAATTATATAAATTATAAAAAACAATAAACGTTCATGCTATTGATCGATTTTAAATCAATTATTGTTGTAAATAATTGTATGATTCAAAATATTTTAACGTTTTTAGAAATATTAATATTTTATATTATTAATTAATTGATATAGACCATAACATTTAAATTAAAAAATATGTTGTTGATTCACACATTTAAAATAATAATATAATTTTCAAGTATGTCAGCGTATCGGTATTGTACTTTCTTTCGTTTTTAAATAATTTAAAATGAAATGAATACATTACATTGAACATTAGAATGAAAAGTAAATTCCATCGTCTATTCAATATTTCAATATAATGCTTTTCGTTGAAGGTTTAAAAAAAAAAAAAAATGTAAAATAATATTGATATATTATTTATAGTCAATACTGCTTTATTAAGAATACATAAATATATAATATTAAACATAATATAATTATTTTGTACTTAGTTGAATATTTGATCGTACCTATACTTAATTTTAATTTTAATTCAATCGCCTATTAACAATTCCAATTTAAGTATAATCGTAATTTTTAATTCATTTAATGATGATTATGGCGAAAAATAATTTTATTTATCTAAATGTATTGAATATTATTTCAAAGTTAATAAATATTATATATAATATTTGAATACGTTTTATTTTACATTCATAAGTTTGAAAAATGCAGTTTATCAATAAAATAATATTATTATTAAAAAGTAATTTTGTAAAAGACAAAAATTGTATACACACGTGATTTACGTAGTGTATTTGGTATGTTGTTTTACAGATACCAATCACAATAAAAAAAAAAAAAAACTATTCTGTAAATATTTATGATTTGTAAGTATGAATTTAGAGTAAATGATTACATTTTTAATATACTCTGTAGTAGGTGAAATTTACTGTATACTCATAGTATTTCATATTTTTATGCACAAATATATTTATTATAATGAATATTAAGCGTAAAACTAT
Source organism: Eriosoma lanigerum (assembly GCA_013282895.1). Classification (NCBI taxonomy): domain Eukaryota; kingdom Metazoa; phylum Arthropoda; class Insecta; order Hemiptera; family Aphididae; genus Eriosoma; species Eriosoma lanigerum. The sequence goes on along the minus strand of CM023357.1, from coordinate 6,443,133 downwards.
TATAAATACAATTATTTCCAAAATTTATATTCAAGTTATTTTTAGTGAAGTTATATATATATTATATATTTAATCCCGTTTAGTATTTAAAGATTATTCATAATATTTATTCAATACAATAAATATTACAAATCACTGAACTAAAATTAATGCTGTACAAATAAATTATAATTTTTAAATCATTATTTTATTTTTAAATGGTGCATATAAATTTTAATGAACCTCGGCTGGATAATTTCAATAATTTTTAAGTACCTTTTATTACGAAATATTAAAAAAGATATTTGTTTTATGTAATCAAGTAATTTTTGTTAAGTATGAAAATCACTTACAAACCATTATTAACTAACAACTTTAAACAAATTATAATTATATCTGACTACGAGTAATATTGACAATGCATTGTAAATACTTCAATATTATACTTCAAATTATTCAATACAATCTAATTATACTAATATGGGCATTATTATATATATTACATTATTATAAATATTAATTTCAAGTCTTTATTCGACCTATAAGCAACTTTAATATTATTATTACTATTATTTTTATTTTAATTCATATATTACCATAAATAATTAATATTAAATTATTTTAATTATGTTTTCTGAGTTATAAATTTTTTTTATAATTAACAATAATTAATGATATTTAATAACAATTATTTTTATTATCTTTTACATTAACAATATATAAAATAAACCAGTGTTTTTCATTAAGGACAATATTATACATTAAACACATAACAATATCACACTAAACTTTTTCTCGCTTTCATTCGGACATTTACTGTAATGTTAAAGTGGTATTATTTTTATTTATTTATTTTAAATATTATTTTTTTCTCCCTATTATTATTATTATTTATTTATATTTCCGTTGTTATCTATATTGTGTCTCAGTGGACGCAATGCAATTCCGGTTCACAGCTATATGATGAGATAAGCCGTCGGACACGCCCGTTTTTACCGTGGAAATATATTGTTTTTAAATTACGCTCTTGCTGTCATCTCCTTATCAATGACCGATAATCGTGAAAAATATTGCCGGCTCGTCGTCCACAAAAGGTCGTTTGGCGGTTACTGTACATAAAACGCCATAACTTTAATGCTTTTTCTACGGATTTTTGAGAGAAAAATGACTATAATCAAATTTACTATTCTGTACCACTACGCCGAGTTACAGCTAATCCATATTATGTTTGGTGTGTGAAGACGTAGAACATGGTTTTTACTGTATCAATATTTCGCCCTCAATCTCCTACGTCAATGAACCATATGTGATAAACTATACGGATAAGTGAAGTAATGTTTTCATGATCAGCCTCGTTATTATGTAGTTTTTTCGGTATCTTCGCCAGATAAAATAACTTGAGAGAAATGAAAAGTTAATAGTGTGTGCCGTTGTTTTTATTAAGTTATAATGAAATAAAGAACTAAACTAACTTCAATATATTATATATTTTTATATAAAAATCTAACTAATATATACATTACCAAGTTAAGAACAGGAAAAACTATACTTTACATAGAAGAAAATCGTTTGTCAATAACGGTTTAAGAAGGCAAAGTACACTTTATAATATACCTAATCAAATATAAGACGATAAATTGTTTGATTTTACCACGTATGACTTGATAACAACAATGTATTGAATTGTAATAATAACGACTTTGGTTTAAACAAATTGAAACTTAAATATTCCATTTTTAATTTTTTTTTAAAAAAAAAGTATTTTAAAAATATTTCATTTTATATGTCCAAAAATGCGATTCTATTTGAAACATGTTAATTTATATACTTAATAGAAAAAGAAATATAGTGGTATGGCATAATATGCGAAATTGTTTTTAATTCACCGATAAGAACTAGAGAAAAATAATTATTAGTAAAATAATATTTAAAATAAATAAACAACTTTATTTGTAAACATTTTTTTTAAAAAAAAGGAATATAAAATAAAATAAATTAGAGAAAGATTAAAATTGTGTTTATTTATTACGATTCAAGTTAAAGTAAAATAATGGTAGGTACCTGTGAACCTATACAATTTATAAATCCATTTTCACATAAATATTTAATTCAAAATTTGTCTTTTTATAATAAAATATATTAAATATAATACACCTACGATAAAAATTCTCAATTATTATCATGTTTTTTTTTATAGTTTATAAATTTATATTATATTATTCTAAATAAATTATTTATACAGTTATTCATAAATATTATTTTGTCATTATAATTGTCTAGGTAGGTACAATTATGTTATTTAAATACGCTACGGTTAAAACTTTAAAAAAGTAACTACAATAAATAACAACAACAATAAAAATTATGACTACTGGACTAATTTAAAAGAATAAAATAAAATATTTGATCTTAATGCTAAAAACAATTATTTAAAATAGCAACTAATACGCGTGTACCACTTAAAAAATACAATACGTACATTAATGTGTTAGACGAGTATAACACTGTCCGTGTATAATTATTATTTATGGAGAACATGATACAATACAGAGTGATCATAAATTCGTGTTACCGAAAATTGGAGAGACGTAGGATTCGTTTAGGCAATAACTACCATTTTTCCAACATCATTTTTTGATCACTCCGTTCATAGTACATGACTATATTATAAAATGTAAAACTAATTCATTCCCTAATGTTTTGAACACGAACAGTCGTTTTATGTCATAACAATATTCATCATGATATCATAATATTATATCGTATACAGGTTAGAGTAAAATGGACATTCTTTCAACAATTCAATTTTTATATAATTGCACACAACTTATACAATATAATAATAATATCGCTATCGACATTGCTGTTCATCAACCAACAGCCATATTTAGAATTGAAAAATTTTTTTTATCATACATTTATACGATATAATTATATCAAACAAGATGTAATTTGTACGAGTATGTAACATATATTATTAGTGTTTTTAAATTATTTACACGTACTTGATATATACTTTGATCAGTGATGGTAAAAATCCGTTTTGGAGACGCATAGATTATATAATCTATAACAAAAACCTACGTTTAAAATGTAGGTTAATTAAAGTTAACTATTTTACGTCTCCTAATAAACTAATAAAACTATTACAAAAATTATAATAAACACTTTATATTTTGCATTTAGTAATTAGTGAATATAATATTTAATAATATTTCTTGTTTGTATTCTAATATAATAAAGAAATTTAAATTTAAACTTTGCATTATATTTTATATCTATAGATAGTATGTAATTTGTATTAAAATACATAAAAAGTTTTATTCTAAGTTGTAAGAGAATATTTTAAGAATGTCTTAAATAATAGGAAATACCTAGTACACACTTTATTCAAATGATACATAATTACTAATTAATAGAATATAGAAATATAGTACATATTATAATATACAAATGATAAAATTTGTTTGTAGAACTTGAAAAAAAAATATTGGCTCATATTTTATGTAATTTTCAAATATTTTTACTTTTTTAAAAATTTTAAACTATCAATAAATTATTGATAAAATTTAAAAACTCTCAAATAAATAATTATTTTCTTAATCTAAGCATTGTTAAAATATAATTAATTAAATTTGCATTTTTTTTTTTAATTGGTTAATTATATATTATTATATATATATATATTCTATATTGCATTAGGTATCATAAATAGAGCTCATTGTTTGTCTACTATAGAAATGAATTTGCAATATTTATTGTTTTAAGATACTGTTTTGGATAAAAATAATGGTCCCTTCATAGAAAGTAGAATGAGATTATATTAGAAAATTATGTTAAAATTACTTTATCGAATTTCCCAATTATTTTCTTAGAAAAAAACAAAAACTACTTATGGATTATGAAACAATTATAATAATCGTAGAAACTAATTTTGAACGTTTTTTTTTTTTTTTTGCGATACTTAAAGAAATAATGTCTATAGAGTCATTTTTATTTCATACTCACATGGGTATTCTAAGTAATAAATTACCAAATGATTATGAATTATTTTAAGTATAATATTAAAATCTAAAAAGTTTGAAAACTTTTTTTTGTCAATGTGTTATAAAAATTACATTAATGTTCATTCTGAAAATTCAACAGATACAAGATAAACGGCACATAATTTCTAAAATAGCGTTTGCTAGGTACAACTACTTTTTTTCAGTAGACATTTAAATGTGGTATTTTGAGTTAAATTAAATAAATGAGAAATTTGTTTAAATTTTTATTATATTATTTAGTACACAAATTCGATATAAGCTTTATAAAATAATTTTTCATACGCATATAAAATATTTTAGGTTGAACTATGTTTTTAAACATAAAAATTTGAACAATGATCTAAATATGTGCATATGCACCCTTATATAAGGGTGTGTTTTATTTGGTTTTATTTATTAAATAATGCATACATCATAATGTCGGTACATAAAATATACATTTTATATTTATATACATTTATAATTTTCTATCATATAGAATTAGAAAGTAATTACCTCAGAGCTATATTAGAAAATATGAATGTATATAAAAATAACTAAATATTTGTACAATTATAATATACTATATTATATAATTTTATAATAAATTGTTTAAATTATTAATATTAATAGGTAAATTTTGTAATATAGTATTTACGTAAAATTGGAAAAACACCACTTACAGATTTATAATCATATAAAATCATATTAAGAAAAATTAAAAATTAAAATACAAAAAAGATTAATAAGAATTTCAACAGTTTTTTTCATATCAATTTCAGAAATACAGAAATTATGTAATTTACCGAAAATTGTAGGTACTTCCCTTAATAGAATGTTTTCCTTCAAATTAAACCTTTTGTTTATTCGTTTCCGTCATTTATATAAGTACCTTATATATACGTATATAATATTATATTCGAATGAATCAATGTCAGATGTGGTTAAAATGTATACACAGCAATATCAAAGAAAAAATATTATGTAAATAAACACTTAGGAATAAGAAGAATATTGCAAACTACAGTTCAGATCAATGGAGTTTTAAAAGTTGATTATATAGGTATATTATATAATATATTAATATAAAATTCAGTATAACTTCCCTTAAATATTGTTTTCTATTAACATTTTTACAATCTTCAAAAGGGAGAGGTTTGTTTTGTTTGGACAAAATTAACCTTTGTGGTATACAAATCGAATGCATTGTGTTCCAAACAAATGCTAATTAAAACTTTTTTGCTGTGATTACATAAATATAAAATTAATAATTAAAAAAAATATATCTACAGTGTGATAAAAACTTTATGTTATTATTTATTTCATTTTTATATTAAAATTGAGAATAATATGTACCTAATATTATGATAAAATTTTGTAGGTGAAATATATTTAAATGCTTTTATCTTAAGGATCTTTTTCAGGAAGACATAAATTAAGAATAATATGGTATATCTACTTTTGATTCTGTTAAATTGAATTGACTTTTTAAAATCAATATTTATTATTTATTGGTTTAACATTCAGAATAATATTTATATCAAACTACCTACATAATAATATTTTTTGTTAATCAATTATTTTATTTATATTATTTTATTATTATTAATTTTAATTAGGTAATGTTAACAATTGTGTATTTAGCAATAAAATTTAAAATTATAAAAAATTGTTTCTTGATTATTTTAATTATTAACCATACATGATAATCTAGTAGATTGGAAAGATAATTTAATTATTGTATGTCTGTACAAGACAATGCAAACTATTGCGAAGAAATATTGATGTTTTATTATATACATATATTTTTTATTACATTTCTTCATAATAATATATATATATATAAATAAAAGTTTATTTTTAATAAATTAAATATTTCAAAATATTATAAGTATAGAGATTACGTGAACGCATTACATAATTAAGGTATTAGGTACATAGGTAAGAATACTTTTACTCTAATATTACGTTCAGAATTCAGACTGTAATATTTTTCCCGTATTCCGTTTACGCGACTTTATCCAAGATGAGGTAAAATCCTGTATTTATAAATAAAATTGTCCCGTATATACCATAAGAACATGTCTCTACGATTCGAAAAATATGTTCAGCTGGCACACGGCAACTATTCGATTCGATTTTTTTACGTTTACGATTTCGTCGAATATAATACAAAATTTTACACGACGACTTTGATATATTATGTTCGATAAAATTTTGTTTATGATGAACTACTACTAAGTCAGAAGAAATTTTTCTTGTAGTGAAATTGTGCACAACATTATATAATGATAAGCACCACTACTTACGTATTCGATTAAATACATTCAAGATCCATTTTAACAAAAGTTATTGCGGCATACGAAATTTTTTTCACAAACACGAGTTATTACTGCATGTGTTTAGGTGTTCGGCTATTGTCAAAAAATATTTAAGTCTGAATGTTTGCTAATTGCTTAAAAACAAATATGTTTTAAAATAACAATTTACAAATTTATGTATGTGAGTCAAAGTAAAAATGTCTTACTATGTGTTAATTAATCATAAACTTATAAATACATCCTATTTTATAATCTGAAACTATATTAGATTCTGAGCAAAGCGAAGAATGTATTGATTTTACAATGATGTTATTTTTTTTTTATGTTTGAAGACACTTTTTAGGTAGAGATATGGGTCCGATTACCATAAATATGGTATAATTTTGGTTGAGAGCTCCATCTAATTTGTACTTTAACTATCTCATTTTTCAAATTTCTATTTTTTTTCCTTAAATGAAACAAAATACAAAAAAATGACGAAAAATTGCAAAATTTACGAAAATTGTAATTTTGAACGAAGTGACTTTTAAATTTTAGTAAAATGTTGTGATGAATTGTGAGTATAACATATTTTAATATACTAAATTTCGCTCAGAATCGTATTTTCGAATGTGATATTACATTCAAATCTTAATTATAATAAAGCACTCATTTCCCCGAGACCAAAGGGACGAAGGAGGAACGTCCAAAATAAATCTTTCTACTTTTATAATATAAATTTTTATCAATATCTGATGATCTGCCAGTCTTAAGTTTAACTAGAGAAACCATTACACAAAAATATTAATTATTAAACATAAATTATATAATGATTACACTATCTAAATCGTTAGGTAATTAAAAATTTTCATTTGATCCGATGATTAATTATAGTCTCTTTGAGAAAAAAAATTAACTCAAATATACCAATGCATAATATATTTTTGCTATGAATTCTTTAAATCAATTATTGATCTTATATATAATTTAATTATATGATAATATTGTAATTAAAATGATACTTTATATTATGATTGGGCATAAACGATGACTGATGGTAGATATAAACAGAATACACGTACCCATAATATATAAATTCATAACAATATTATACCATACTCTGGTATTAACAACAAATATAATTTAAATTTATAATTTAAAAGTAAATGTAAAATCAAATAATGATAAAGGTTATGCATATTATGCATAACAATTATATATAGTTAAACAGTGTGTTTGTTTTTGAACTCAAATATTTAAATACCATATTCACAAAATGTATTTCAAATTTTATGCACAATTTCAAAACCATGTTGTTTTATTTAATTGTGATGAAAACCAACATTACTGGTTACACATTCAACTCTCAATAATTACTCACTTTGACATTTTAATACCGAAAAAAAAAAATTTTCATTTTATTTATCTCGTTTTTATGTTTTGTGTGGGTTTTTTTATAGATATAAATACAATATAATTTATTTATGATTGGAAATATTAACTTTCAAAAAATTTAATTTTAATTTTAATTAAATTCAATCACTAATTTATTCAAAGCATATTCAATTAGTGATTAAATATTTGAGTTAAATTACAATTTAGTTTGCAATTACAAAATATTGCAAAAAATAATTATAAAAATATTACAATTCTGGCCTTTATATAAATAATTAATGTATTTTTTTTTATTCAGATGCTTAATTATTTTACTTCATCTTTTTCAAATATTTAAGTATATTAACGATTATGTTTTATTATTTGTTCATGAGTTAAGAATTTGATAACTAATATTATATAAAATAAAACCTCATAAAAAACATTAGCTTTTAATAATTTTATTATTGTTATAGAACTTTGATATATTTTAGTAATTTATGGTTTATTTTATGTAATTGGTAATATGATATTCAAAATGAAACAATTTTTTTTAAAATAATTCGGTGTGCTAATGAATTTATATTCATTAAACCTTGTTTACCTAGTTATAATTTATTATAATATTATTTTATATCACAGTTATTAAAAAACTAAGATTGTGAATAGCATTAAATTTTCATTTTAAATGTATTAAAAAACAATATATTATTATTCAAGTACTTTGCCCTCGAATATATATTTTTTTAAATATAATCTTTTTTACATTTTTAATTTGATATTATACATTAATACCGACTAACGAAACAATAGAAATAATGATCGTATATTTTTACATTAGTGTTATTTATAAGTTGAAATTTAATTAAAAACGTGCAATATATATTCTCAATATATAAATATGTGAACAAAGTTTTGTACAGAATGGGTAGATTTTTGTCTCTAAAACAATTTATGACCTTTAAAGCATTGTATACAAATTAGTTATATTTATTAACGAAAAAAAATTATATTTCTTCCTGTAAAGACAATGCTAACATTTTTATAAATAATTTGTTTTTTTTATTTAGCGATGCATTGATAGGGATAAGTATTTAGTTTTTTTCTTTTTACATCCATATTTTTAATGATATTGTTTAATCAGCAATAAAATATGAAAGTATATGATATACATATAAAATTTGGAAATCGATATTTAAAATACAACATTACCAATAAATGCATTTTAAAAAAAAATTTAACTATTATATATTAATGTATTATATATATATGTGTGTTATAAAAATAATAATACTATTGATTTAAAATTGTATATAATTGTATTGATACTTTTTTTTTTTTGTCACTTTAATACTAAATAATAATAATATACATAATAATGCAGATATTTACAACGTATTTAAAAATCGTAAATTGATCATAATATAAAAATTATATTTGGATATTGAAAAATGATAATTAAAATGGGCGTAATATTATTGAAGTCATTTGGGAATAATTTAATCTCATAAATACGATTATTGTACTACCGTATTTCTCATACTTCAACTACCTACTTTTATCACGCTATATGCGCTATCTGATAGTAAATACATTTTTTTTTTTTTAATAAAGCCATGTCACAGTTGGCGTCATTGGCAATCGGATACTTTTTACTAATATTTTTAAAAAATAAAAAATAAAATATATTACTCTATTGTCCTAAATTCTACTTTTTTATTTTATGTTTTATATACCTAATATATATTTATTATTGTAATGTATTGGTATTCTGGGTACAGAAAAAAAGGGGTCTGGTATAATAAATTTAAATATGTCAAATACGTTATTAGATTAGAGGTGAAAATAAAAATAGATCATTGAATATAGCGACAACATTAAGGAACGTTTGTGACTTTGCATAGTAATTTCAAAATAACACTTGTACTCACGAAACTCTTCCTGAAAATATCGCATTCAGTTTTAATTTTTATAATAAATTATCAATTGTAAATTTGTGCGATTATTTTTAGTTTCTATTGTGATAATTTAAATTAAATTTTTTTACGTAGTTACGAATATATTAGTTCTAAAATAATATTGATAAGATTTATAGTAATTTATCATTATATTAAATTTAAATTTTCAAAATATTAAGTTATATACTTATATAACACTTATACAAATAATTATGTTCTGTTTCATATAAAATATTAAATACCTCTGTATTACAGAGTATATATATATTATAAATTAATAACCTTTATAATATATTACTACTAAACTATAACATACACGTATTATTCTAATTACTTAACTTATTACATGATTAGATTTGCATTTAAAACAGTAGTATCGCCATTTAAATAAACAATTTATATTTACATTTACATTTTCATTTTTTTTTTTTTTTAGCAAGCAGAAATAATAATATGTAGGTACCTACTCAATAAAAATAATTATATATATATTTAAGTCTAAATGTAAATCATTTAAAAATCTTAAAAATTATTTAAATTCTATGGATTTTTAAGTTTCTGATTATTAATCGCAAAATAATCATATACGTTTAATTGAATAAACTTCTTATTTAATATAATTTTACATTAAACGTTTGAATATTTTTTTGAAATATTGTTTGGAAGTGCACGATTTATAATAATATGATAATTTACTTTTTTTTTTTGTTTTACAATACGTTTAATATGATGTTATTAAATTCAACTTAAACACAATATAATAATTCAGTTGTAAATGTTTTAATTAGGTAAACGCATTAAGTATTATATGATCAATTTGAATTTATTTAATTTTACTTCGCTATAGTTTAAAAGAATATAAAAGTTGTTCAGTTTTCGGCTTTAGCAGAATAACCGTATGCTACGAAAATCCCAGGGGAGTCGCAGATGTTTTTCCTAAAACTTTCACTCCGGGTGCGTATTAATACAAAAATATTTGTTTAAATTTAACTATAATGTGAGTGAAGTATTCGTCTACATTTACATATACTATGGAAAATGGCAAAAAGCGTTACTCAAATAATTTATGATATTTTTTAGGTATTTTTTTCCGAAATTACCAAAACAAAAATATATTTTTTATATACTTAATTTCTGATTAAAATAGTTGTACCTATTGATCAATATTTATTCTTATTATTCTGATATAAAAATAAATACAATTATATTATATCAGAAAATAAATATTTATTACTTAAACGCTGTTTTTATAGTTTTATATATGATTAATATGATTTCCTCTCTTATTCACATTTATCATTATTCCGCTGAAAGTGTTTTTACACTAAACAACACATTTGTCCATAATTAATTTATCAGAAACATTTTAATTACTCATAATGAAAAATATATATAGTATTATTGATATAAAATCTATAAAATTATAATCCACATTAATCGATAACTATGTTTATAATAATGAGAAACTTAATAAAATAAAATAGGTCGTTTCAATTTGTATGCAAATTAAGCTAATATATAGTAAAAATGTTTGAAACATTATATTTATTTGTTTCTATAACTAGGTGGTAAATCATTTATATTTTCTTTTTAAACCTCTTATTATTATTTTAATTTTCCCTTACCGAAATAAAAATTACTAATATTATTAAAACAACCAAAGATATTATTGCATAGTAGCAATATATTAAATTATGAAACAAATTGAATTTATTTATATTTTATAATTTGTACTCATATTTAATTTACATAAATCAAATAGATTACGTACGTAAATATATGTAATTACGCTAATAAACTTTGTAATATAATTGTTTAATAATATCGTATTATTTACATTATACATAACATACAATATACCTACTAATACCTACAGTATTCGATAATTTTTATTAAATAGGTACTAAATAATTTAAATTTTTAATTAAATATAAAACGATTCATTTTCGTGTTCAGGACTATTAATATTAACATGAAAATAAAAACCATTTATTTATTAATTTATTAATTAATTTTCTTCTGTATCTTCTGTTCAATTATCATTTATATGAAATAACATTGAATGCAAATTTAAACCACCTGAGTGCAAAAACCAATATTTCATTACAGAATCACACTGATTAATAAATTACTATCATAATATATTTAATACAATTAAAATTTAAAATATTTTAAATAAATAATTTTACAACATTTTGTCAAATTGTGTGTCACATAAAAGGTTATAACTTTTTAAATTTTTTTTCTAAGAAGTTGAATAATATACAGTATATACCTACACATATATGTTACATATAATAATATAATATGTATAATTTTAAAAATATTTAAGTTTTTACGAATCCCTAACTCTAGAATTATTGTCATAAACTTATATTATTATAAATTTCTTACAAAAAAATGTTTATTTTCCGTGGATGAAAAAATACTATCTTTTTTTTACAATATAAAACTAAAAACCGATTTATCATTGATTATAATATAAATTAACTAAAATATATAAATATCTTATTTATATAAATTCTGTAAAATATTCTTCTCGTATTTGTAATTTTTTAAATTTTTTTTGTAATTTGATTATGGGACATCTAAAGTTCGAAACCTTCTAAATTAATATATCTTTTAATTAAAATAACACTATTATAATAATTATTAATTTCATAGTTTTATGTTTTATCGCATAAATGTATTATACTATATAAAATAATATGTTTCTAACGTGGATCCAAAATCACATAACTTATACAGCGTAAGTGTATAGTGTTTCACATATTTTATCCTTTCGACCTAATTGGGATCCCTTTATCGCACAATACCCTTGGAGCTTTCTTCCGCTTCGTACACTAATATTTTACATTATAGAAATATACCTACATCCTTTTCAAAACTATCATTCTTCGGCTCCACAGACCCCAAATACTTAACCTACCTTAGTTATCATTGTTTTCTCTACATTCATTCTAAATCTACTCTATATATTATATTTCCTTCTTCCTATATCCAATTCTAAATCGCATTCTTCGGACAATTACAATAACTTTATTCTATGTTACCTACTTTTAATTTCGCTTGTTCTATCCAACATTCTTTACAAATTATATAGATAAGGTTGTGTTTTGTACTATTTACTAAAAACATTAAAGTTTAATACAATTTATAATAAATTATTTCTGACCTCAAGATATCTGCAGAGTAACTCTATTTTTCCATTATTGTTTATTTACAATAATTTTCCATGTCTAAAACAAATAAATTAATAAAATTATATAAAAATAGGTATAGAGTATATTCCCTTGATTATATTCCAAAACATAATCATTAGATAATATTATGTATTTAAAAATAATTAAAAAACATTAAATATAGTTTTAATATTAAAAGTTAATTTAGAATATTAAAGGTAAAAATTTAATTTGTATTTATAAAATTATTGTATTGACATTTAATGTCTTCTTTAGTTTTAATTAAAATGTATTATATAATTATTTACGATTATTCATAAATATCACATTTCAAAATCCTATTCCATATCTTAAATCTATAATATAATTATGTATTTAAATAATTTTACGATGACGTTAAATATTCTTAATATCAATACAATTTTTTTTATATCTATATATTGTAAAGTTAACAAAATACAACCTAATATTTATTTATTTTTTATTTTTTTTAAATATTTAAAAGTACTTACAACATCTCTATAGAAATTCTTCTTCACTTAAGTTTGAATATATTATATTATAAAATAAATATATTATAAACTATACATAATCGACTAAAAATTCCATTAAATTTTTTATTACAGAAAACTCACAATGTTTGCTATTTATTTTTTGTTTTTAATACCTAATTGAACCTAACCTAGTTACTATTTCATCTTACTTAACACTGTGGGTATTTGAAAAACATTTTGGTCTTTATTCAAAATACAAAATAGACAATTATTTTTGTATAAATATTTTTTTACATTTTTAGCACTTGTTCGTTTGTGTCTACATTAAAAATACAAAATAGTGTTCGCTACGGTAATATTTGTTTTCAATAGTCTTTAGGACATTTAACCTGGTCGACACATAACAATTGAAGAGATCGAATATCACATTGTTGTTTCAACATAAATCCTACCATATAGTGAAATTTTAAACGCTTTATAACACGATCTGTTTTACAAATATCCTATTATGGACTATAATGTCACCACAGACCACAATTCAGGCATAATCTGTTAATCAATCAATCAATTTCAGTTATAAAATACAATACTACCTATCATGGTTATAAAATTATTTTTTGTCAATCCATTTTTCTTAGCTATTTCGTTGCTGCTTATTTGATTTATACAACTTTAACTGATCATAGTTTTACAGTTGTCATCATCTGGGAATAGTGTAAAGCTTCATCTGCCGTTATAATAGTTTGCGGATGGGTGACCACCTGGGAATATAATCGAAACAACACGCTATATGCTGTCTAATAAATAACCTTGCTTCTACAGTTTCAAATAACTCTCGAGATCAAATAGTGCATGACAAATACATAAATAAATAAAGCTAAAAACAATATAGAAAAAATTAATAAACCTATTAATAAACCTTTTGTTGCTTATTTTTACTTGATTTTCCTTATTTAGTCTTATATGAAATTATAAAATATAATATTACAAGTCCATGACCTTAATATTTACATCATTTTAGATTAATTTAAAAATTTATTAATTGACATTATTTATATTTATAACTTTGTGATAAAACAATTAACTAAGCTCATAAAATAATTCATATTATTGTAAAATATTAAAAATATTGATATAATTTATTTATCTAAAACGAACGTTTATAATTATCATAACCTACTACTACACCATATAATTAAATATAGAATAATCATAATAACTTAAAACTTGCTAATAACAATACATTTGTAACGTACTAAACACTAAATAAAAGGCAATAATTTATTTTAAAATTATAAATAGGAAAATACCAAAATTTGTATTATTAAAACATAAAACTGCAGAAAATGTAAATGATTTATAATTGAATAATAGTATCTACAAGTTAAAACGATACAATATTGAATATATTACTGATTTATGATGTTATAGGATTAATAAAATTATAATTAAATGTTTTATTTATATTATTAAATAAAAACTAACTCAACTTTACTTATAATTCGAATTTTAATTTAATGGTTTTTATGTTCCATAATATAATATATATATATATGTATGAAGAGTAGGTACTTATAGGTAACTAACATAAATAGCATAACGTTTGAGTTATTTATTTAATATAATAATAAGAAATCAGGGAAGATCATTCTGGTCGTTTTCACTTCATCTTTTATGTCCTCTATTCCTGTCCTCGGAGAAATTAGTGGTCAAATGTTATTATATTAAATTATAATTACAATTTATATGCAATAATATTACATTCGAAAAAGAGATTCTAAACAAAACTCAGTCAGATATAAAATACATACTGAGTAATATATATTGTTATAAATTTGAATTATCTACTTATTTAATTATGTGCAATAGAAAAATTATTTACCATTAAATAATTAAATTTAAGTTTGTATACAAGTAGATTCAACGAATTTTGACGTCTTCTGCTGTAATTAGTAGTTTTTCTTGTTTCATTAAAACAATATTGAGAATTTCAAAACAATGATTTATATAAAGTACTAGCTAGACGAAAATCACTAAAGAAAGCATAACGTATTTGTGGAAATCGGACATTTATTGCTGCCAGAAAAAGTGTATTCAGGGTTTAAAAAAAGAAAAATCAAACATTAACTTGAAATCCTAAATTTTAAGACACGTAAAATAATTTATATATGCATATTCAGATGTACGTAATACATCACAAATACAATTTTATAATATGTGTAATTAAAAATTTAATTAGTTATGTTATAAAACATAAAAAAAATCTACTTACAAATATCTTAAGCATTTCTTTGAAATTCTTCAAAATTCCAATTTCAAACATTTGTTTATTACAATTTAGAATATCGATTTTAAACAAGATTAATATTAATTTATATTTATGTTCCTATTGAATTCTTAAATCGTAAAACCTTAAATTGTAAATTTTATTGAACATTATTGAGAAAATAATTATAATTTTTAAAAATTTACAAGTTGTATATTTTTACATATAATCAATATAATAATTTCAAATGTTTTTTTCATATTGACGCAAATATTATAAAAAAATAATTTTGGAAAAAAATTTCCAAACCCCTATACTCAAAATTGCATTGATAGAAAATGATGAAATATTTAATATAGGGTTCGTCAAAGTTACAGTTTCCGTGAATTTTGCAGTTTTTCAATAGTTTTACTTCTCCCAAAGAAAAACTTTTGAGAAATTTGACAAATGTGCTAATTAACGTTCCAACTAAATGCCATTCTATAATGAAAGTATACCCTATTCGTGGTAACCGAACCACTTTTTCAGTCTAAAATCGTACTTTTAGATACAAGAAAAGCACACATCATTGTAGAACTAATACATCATCTCTTCGCTCAGAATCTAAAATAAAATAATTTATAGTTTAAACTCATATGGAGGTAGAAATATATTCTACATTTTTCTAATATCACATAATTTAAATACTTTATTAATTTGTTAAATTTTTTACGAATTATATTCTATTAAGATTATATCTCTAAAGTTAATATTATTCTTTTAAAATTTTTAATGTCTAATATTAGCTACTTATACTCAAAGTACATAAATTAAATAAATATATCTTAAAGATCCTTAAAAATGTTTATGGGAATCGTAAAGGCGTAAACAACCATAACTTTTACTAAAACTTACCAACTTATTTACTTTTAAATTTTAATACAATGTTTAAAAAACCTATATAGCTTATAGTTATTAAATTAAGGATACATTTCGTTCAACTTGGACCAGAAATAGACTAAAAAAAGTGATATAGGATTAGATCAGGCCTTCATAGCGTAATATAGACTAGTTTTTCTTTGAAAATAATAACTATGAGTGTTGATTTTCGAAACACATTAATGATAAAACAGTATAAAACGTTTCATTAAATTAAAAATCAACATGTAAATTGAAGTATTAAAATTATGTAATATACATATTACATAATAATAATTATATTTATTACATTACTCGATTTATGAAATTCGTGTACATTTAAAATTTTTAGAATATTATGATGTTTTGTTCTACACATTTCGTTTTAGAAAATACATACAATTGATTTTAAAAACAAGTTGTACAATCTCGAGACGTGTTTTTTCAGCGTTAAACTAAATGAATTGAAATCACTTGCACCAGAATTAAAAGAACAATGTTCAAAATGCTTTTACTCTAAACAGATGATTGAATAGGAGAACTATAAGATAGGTGGTTTGTCGAAACTATTTTTACCGTGAGAATAACTTTGTTGGTAAAGAATAATTAAAAAAAATATATATATATATAAACAAATTGTTCTTCGAAATAACCATGCGTTGAAAGAAAGGAAGGATATTTACCTATTGTGTAATTATTATTATTATGCTATTAATATTTAATAAGCTTAATCATTTTCTCCGATGTCGCTTAATTTTTTACTATAAATTGTAGTATTGTTTTTCACACACAGCATGTTTATGATGAATGTTAGGTCGTAGTATATATATATATATGTTATTTATAGGTCAAAAATTAGATTTTAAAATTTAGTACTTAATACTTAGAATTAATTTTAACAGATGTAATATAACGAGGTTAGGAGATAAAATAGGTATTATTGATATAAATCATCATTATATCGTTGGTATAAGTGAAAAAATTTATTTTTGAATTACAATACCATGATATCCACATACATGCTAAATAATTAATAGTGTTATTTTAATGGTCATTAAATATTATCGTTACACGTCTGTTCCTTCTCCGAAATATTGCCTCACTAATAATATATGTTACATGGTACACGCCTTATGTTATTACCTACAATTTTCACATTTTTCATCTGATGCTGTGATTTATTACATAAAGAAAAACTAATTGATAAATATCAGTTTTACACAACTTAATTTATATTAAAAAACACCATGTGATATTTTATAACCATAAAACTTAACCTTATAATGATATTATAAAATATAATAAATTCTGATTATTAATAATTGTATGTATTTACCTTTCAAAATCCATATGTGATATGAATATGCTTAAGAGTAATATATTTACGTTTAAGTGTAAATAAGCATCCATAATATTAAATAAATGCCAAATGAGCATAGGCGAAAATGATAATAAAAATTTGGGAGACTGATGTCCAGGCTATTATGACTTTACTTATAATATAAAAAATTTGTAGTATATTTTTTTTAGTAGGATAAGTTATTAACAATTAAAATAGGATACTAAGTCCAAGTTTCCAAAGCTCATCCTATTATTTAGGTTGTATGTTAGAGTTGTCAAGATCCAGATAATTATCACATTTATCTAATTGAGACAAGTAACATTATTCGGATTTGTTAATGCTAAATTATAACTTTTCATTTATTTAATAATGCACTCTATTATTATATCTGAATCATCAATTCATATTGTTCAAATGGATTTTTTTTTTTTTCAGAGAAATACACAAAAGAGACACGACGTATTTACCTTTTACTTTATACTTATACAGTACATAAATACATAATTTACGTGGGTTTAACATTTGTCACATTACTGTCGCACGCTATAAACGTTTAATTGGAGACCTCCAAAGAAGTCGTCGAATTCGAAAACCGTGTCCGTAGATAACTCCGCTGAATTTGACTTCTACCGCTATGACAATAAATCAAACAGCATTTTCCCTTACCGACGGGCGGCAACGGTTGTCGTTATAATAATTACTATATATTATCGTTATTGCCGCGCCAAACTGTGCACGAGAGACAAACTTTAATGTAATATTTCAGCGGTTTCTTAATAATAATAATTGTCGCATGATATTTCGGTCTAGGTCGTATTGAAATTAATCCAGCTATTTTCTACAAATAAACTCATTCCTGTATACTAAAATTCACAACATTGTAACACAAAACATAGGTATGCGTTACAATGATCATTAGATTACTTCTTATAAAAACGAGAAAAATGGATTTAATTCAGTAAATATTATAATATAACTCATTATCCTATGTTTCCAACACATAGTATACAAAAACAACAGTATTTTCATTTCTACGATAGAGTAAAAACTATCAATAACTACGATACGTAAATGTAAATTGTTAGAAATACAAATTACTTGATTTATATTTTTTCCATATTTAGTTTAATTTATTATATAATTTTTAATTGAAAACATATTAAATATACTATATAGTAATTACATATTTCATAAAGGTATAGTCATTGTAAAAAAAAATTACAAACTCTAAAAACTCTGTTAGTAGGTAATAAAATATTATCAAAATAATACACCGATCAGTTATTACAGTCGAAAACTTGGTTAAATTAAACTATAAAGGTGAATTAAATTGTATTACAAAATTAAGTCTCATCTTAATTTTTATTTAAGTCATAAAATAAGTATTTATTACCTTTAACAATTAATTTTAATATTATTATAATTATATTTTGACAGTTAACATGAATACGTGAGTTAATAAATGATAATTCTTACCTTCCATAATAATTGTAATAAGATATCAAAATTTTCATAATGATCCACCAGCCAAGTTTCTATATATATTTTTATACAAAAATCATCTAATTCTACATAGTATATGTACTAAACCAGTAGTAAACGTCGTGTGACCTTATAATGTTATATAAGTACATCTGTCAAAAAATATGCACAAATACACTATTATATTTCTTATACTAATTCCTAATATACCAAACTATAACAAAGATCTAAGGGCCCATCCGCCACTCTTTAAAAAATTCAAGAGGCCATCACCTTTCGAATGTCTCCATAACCACGCCAATGCATTAATAATAATAATGAATTGGCTAATAAATAAATGACCGACAAATTCGTATATATTATTAAAATGCCTTAATAAATTAAAACCGCAAAGATTATAATTTATTGAAGAATATATTGTTTCTACAAAGATTTTTTTTTATGAATGAAGACATTTTTTCGAGTAGAAATAATGGTTCGATTACCACAAATAAGATATGCTTTCGTTAGCAAATTGCATCTAGTTGGTACTTTATTTAGCTCATTTTTCGAATTTCTCAAAAGTTTTTGCTTGGTAAAAGAAAAGCTAACAAAAAATAAAGAAAAAACGAAAAAATTTACGTAATTTTGATGAAATTGATTTTAGATTTTTCATGATAACTAATGCAATATTGATCGTAGGTACTTTAAAATTTTTTTGAGTTTTCTTATAGGCAGCTTACACACGTGGTAAAATTATGAAACGACTCATCTACATTATACATAGAGTTTTGCTCAAAATTGTATTTTCTAATGCAATATCATTGCATTCAAATCTTTATTATAATAAACCACTAATTTCTCCGAGAACCACAGGGATGAAAGAAGCAAGTCCAAAATTGACCTTTCTGATTTTTGTCTTATTACTTAAATCGTTAATCTATTATTCATAAAAAATTTAAAAAACAATGAATATTAAATAATATTTTAGCTTTTTATTACTAGGTAAAGACTAGAAAATATGGTTAATCATTAATATTAATATTGTATGTTTGGTAAATAGGTACATTCATATTATATTATATATAATTTTTTTTTTTAATTACAGCCAGATAATATTAATAAAATTACATTAATATTACCTTTGTTTAATATCATCGCTACAAAAACAGATAAAAAGAAGCACCTATTATATTGATAAATTAAAAAATATAAGCAAATTTATAATTAATAGAACTTGTGGACAATTATTTATCTGAAAGCGTTCGTACAATGAAAATTATTTACTTATCCGTAAAATAAAACATTTTTAATATCATTAATTTTGATTAAAATTTGCACAAACCCGTACGTCATTCTAAATATTATTAAAAACTATTTTAATTGTGTTTAAATATCATGTAAAATTAGGCCAAACCCAGTTATTAATTTTAAACGTGCAGCAATTAAATTAACATACATTAAAAATTCGATACATCCCGTAAATTTAATAAAAATTAATCTTAGCCCTCGGGACATCGAAAAACAAAATAAAATCGCTTTCCGATGTCTCTCATATTCTTCTTTGAAAGGGATCACATTTCATCGTGTTGTCGTTATGAGATTTAATATTTAACTTTGTGGCACCTAACGTTATTACCAATACCATATATAAACTAAACCTATGCAATAAGACAATAAGTCTTATGAAACTACGCGTAGAAAATAACATAATATCATTTTCACTTTATCACCTGCAATTATTATAATATTATTAAACAGCAAAAATTATCATTAAATAAGTGGCTTAATTATGTGTGCGAAAAGAATTAAGAAAACTCGATAATTTTTTAAAATTATATCATACATATAAAATTAATACTGCGTTTTTAATTTTAAATAGATCATATTCATGATAATCAATGTGGTACAAGTTAGTCGACTAGACGTTTTTTATATGCAATATAACTATATGTAACTATTTATAAGCGATAAAAATCAATAACAAAAACTAATAAAAGTTATGTGGACAAACATTTTATATACGAGTTAAAAATCCATAACTTAGTATATTTTAACTTACTTACGTACATTTTTATGTATTAACTGAAAATTATTAAAATTATTAGTACCTATCTGACTAAGTTTTTAGATTAATTTAATATTATTATAAGAAGCAAAAAAAGTATAACCAGTTCTTTTAACAACGTTTATTTTAAGTAAATATATATTAGAATACTGTTTTCGATAATTATTAAAAATAAATTTATATTCCAAAATGTAATTATTTTTAATATGTTATTTATCAAAAATAAATAATCAAATAATTTGCAACAGGAAAATAGGTTATCATGAAATATTAAAATTGAGCTCATCAAATTACAGTTTTGGTAAATTTTGCAATTTTTCAACCAATTTTTGGTTGTTTTTCTTATCCCAACCCAAAAAGAAAACTTGAGAAATTAAAATAGTGAGCTAAATAAAGTACCAATTACATCCGATCAGGGCTTAAAAACGTTATTAAAATGTATGATTATAAAGTTTAAAACAAAAAAATATGATGAAACGTAATTGATAAACGAAAAACGTTAAATACATATCGAAAAACATAACATAAAATAGGAATCAAAAAACAATAATCAATAACGTTATATTTTAATGAAAACGTTATATCGTTTTATATTTTGTTAAAATAAAAAAATATATTGCTGTAACTTGTAACTACTAAAGCGATTAAATACTTGTTTATTTTAGTTTTTCCTTTGTAAAACTATTTATCATAATTTTTATTTCCTAGTTACTTCAACACATATTTAGATTTTGTTTCCAAAAATCACTAACCAGCGATCGTCGTTCGTGATTTATCTGTCAGCCCATAGATAATAAGTCAAACAAATTATAATAATAATATTACGTTGTTTCTGGAAAAGTGTGAAATATAAATTATTGTAGACTTATAACCCGTATTGACGATTGTATATAACTATATACCCATGAGGCAACGTAATATTTTATTTAGGTATTTTTTAGTAGGTTTTCGATATTGTTGTTCTGAAATCCTTAATATCACTAAAATAATAGAACAAGAGAATCTATCCACTATATCATCCTCCGTTCCTCACACGCAACTTATAGTAAATATGACATTGATGTATATACATAAGTAATGAATTAACAATATAACGTTCAATATAAAATGTGTATAACGTTAAACATAAAAATTTAATAACATTTTAACTCTATATAACGTTAAACGACATTTTTTTATATGTTTTAAGCCCTAGATCCGACTATGATTACTGTCCTAAAAAAGTCTACATACATTATTATGCATGTATAATATATTTTTATTATTATAAAAAAAAAAATACATCATTGTAAAGACAATACCTATATTCTTCACATCTCTTAAAATGTAAAATTAATTCTATGAAAATTTAAATACATTTATAATTTTAACATTTTATAATATTGTTTATCAAAAAAGTGTTATTTTATAAGAAATTCACAAAAATATTATACCAAATTAAACCAACTTAGTATATGAGATAATTTATTTATAAAAATATCATTAACTAGGTCAGAATAGTTAACTATTTAATTTAATTATTTAATAATAATTATTTTATTAACTTATATTTATTTATACAATAATTAGGTTGTAGGTATTCATGTAAGAATTTAATTAATTAAAATATATTATCTAAATAGATTTGAGTCATTTGAAAATGATATTATTTTTAACCGTATGATTTTTGAAAACGTTATTTTGGTAGGTATATCACTCTATCTAGTTAATATATTATTGAATATTTTAATTTGAAACTATTTATACTTTTCATTCTAATATAAATTAAAGATGAAATCTCCCTGGACAAAAGATATGCAACATGTAGGTATTTATTTCAAAAATAAAATGTTTAATTTATCAACTATATGTTCTAAGTATAGTTGTTATCAACATAATAGTATATTGGATGTTACGTAACAGTACATTAAACTCGCTATGTATTACTAATAATAATAATACTATTATTTATATTAAATATAATTTGTTATAAATACTTTTTTGCAAATTATTGATATCAAATTTTAAATTTTAAAATGAAACGTTAACTCTATTATTATAACATGTATAACTATTTAATTACATTTATTTTACCAAAAATGCATAAATTATATATACGTATTTAATAGACATTATTCAATTTCCAATTATCTTAATTTGTAATTAATGCAGCCAATAGATAGATATTTTAAATTACTACTTTTTTGGTAATTTGCAAAATATTAAATAATTTATGTTCTGAGTACCTAAAAACTAACCAATATAATCAGATAAATCCAACGTTTGTGCCCTAACATTATGTCATTAAACACACACGCATGCACCTATCTTAAATATACATAAGCATATAAACAATTTTATTATTATTATAATTAAAGACTTTTGTGCATAATAAAATGCATATCAACAATTAAAAAATTAACAAATTTTATATGAAGTATGAATATAAATCAATTAAAGTAAAAAAACAGATTAGAAGATAAAAAGAGATGCATAGTTTTCTTTTAAATTATTTCCCCTTTACGTTAGCTTAAATATTTTATACATACTTCAATACACGTCTGAGATTTTAAACTCCCTTTGAGATATGTATCATTTATAAATGTTTATACGAATATATTTTTTTGATGTTATTTTAAATGAATGTATTCAATAAAAGAAAACTTAAGTGTTAAAATGTTTACGTATGTCATACTAGGCTCCCAATTGCAAATCTTAATAATTTGTTCTCATTATTTTGTTCTTAAGTCATTATTGTAGCATATTTTTATAATGATATTTAGAAATTGTATGACACCCTTTTTCCAGCACTAATAAAACAGTGAGATATTATCATTCCAGTCTCTGGCTTTCGAATTGTAAACTATATATAAACTATATATGTATACCATCGTTTCGTATTACATTTGTATAATAAAAAACATTTTAAAATAATTCCATTTTAATTGTTGTTAGCTTGGGTTATATACAAACAACTTTATGATAAGACGCACGCCACAATATTATTGTATTTTTCGCTATCTCTAGCTATCTAACTGGAATTACCGGGAATATAGCAAAACCCCAGTTACACAGAACTTAAAATATAGTATTTTAACATTAGTTTAAAATTAAAATTTAAACACTTAATATCAAATTTGAAGATAATAACATTTCCGGTGCCCTCTCTTTTTTTACAAATAACTACTTGAGAACATTAACAAATTTGCTCTCTTTAAATTTTATACTTATAATAATTTGTAATTAAATTCTAAGTTTAACGTAAATGTCACAATTTATGTTTTATGTGACTGTGATTATTCTATATTTTTCATTAGATAAATAAAATACAGGTAAGATGTTCCCTTCAATTAAATATAACTCATTGTTTTATGTTTCAATCAATTTTTTTCTTCATAAAATTTCAACGTTTTTCGAGTATGATGATTTATCATTGCTTTTAATTCTTAATTATAATACACTACAACATCATTCAATCTCCATTAACTTATGTCTAAGAATCTTTTGTCTTTATTTATACTTTTGTAATAGATACATATATGATTTCAAGTGCATATTTTCGGAATAATTTTAAACGCATAATTACATATTTATATTATGGAAATTATTTAATATTCTATACTTTATAAAAAAAGAATATCACAATGGTCTTAAAATAAATCGTTTCTATACCCTACGTTATAATACGTAACATAATTTATTTATATGAGTTGTTAACGATTTATAGTATTTTTTTTTTTTACTAATTGTCCTTGTCCAATGTCAACTGCAACATTGCTGATATTTGGATTATAGAACAAAATCAATGAAGATTTAAATTCTTATAATTGTTTTTATTTCTTCAAACTATAGTTATTTCACTGCATTATTGTATATTAAATAGTACAACATATACACGATGTCATGA
Source organism: Eriosoma lanigerum (assembly GCA_013282895.1). NCBI lineage: Eukaryota > Metazoa > Arthropoda > Insecta > Hemiptera > Aphididae > Eriosoma > Eriosoma lanigerum. The sequence continues at coordinate 6,417,901 of CM023357.1, read as the reverse complement.
TCCTATATTTTAGGGTGATTAGAATTTTGCGTATTAAAAGTAATGGAAATATCATGAAAAAATATGTAATTCTAACTATTTTTGAAACATAATATTTGAATCATACTGTATCAGTGTTGCGCACAGGATTTTTTTTACGAGAGGGAGAGGGTTGTGCTTAAAATAATTTCCTAATAAGGGAAATATTGTACAATATGCAGTAATATGATAAAAAGTTTAATAGTATATTTGCACATAAATATATTGTAACCCCTTAACTACCTCCCCTCCTCACTGTGTGTGCCACTGTACTGTATAAGAATAAGATATAATTGCATTCTTCAATTCACCGTAATCTGAAAGTTTATATAAATACCATAATAGATAAAATCTATAAACTATTACTTATCCTATGTACGAATTCATATGAATAATTATTATAATTTTTTATTTAACTTTATCTTTCTCATGATATACCTAAAAGTTTACTCTAAAACTTTTTTTTTGTAAATGGAAGTGCCTATACAATTTTATTTCTATCCTTTCAATTTAATATTGTTAAATTATTATGTTCAGCCGATCAAATAATTGAGTTAGTTAAACTCTATTTATAGCACTAATAGTTCATTGTATACGTATATATTGACTAATATATACCTAATAGTAGGTAGGTAATATTACCTAGTAATATCTTCTATATAGGTAGGGTAGTATCTACGATATTTTCAATTATAGTATTCAATATTATTAACTCGAAACATTCGTTAATTTTTCTAAAATTGTTTTTTCTAAAACATTATTTACAATTTTAACTTGAACGATAAATTTATACAATAATTAGAATTTACTGAGTATTTACGAATTTAGGTGACAGTTGAAATAAATGATTGTAAAGTCATGAAAACTTACAGAATGCCAGAAAACAACTTTCATGAGAATATATATGTTATATATATATATATATAATGTTTCGTTTTTGGTAGACGAATAAAATATATCATTTAATAAAAGTTAACTATTTAATGCTTACAAAATCGAATTCAATGTACATCCAAAAAAGTAAATTTTATTTTATAAGGTTCTAAAAAAAGCGTACCAGTTACTGACTTAATATATGAATGCCTTCTTTTAAGTAAACATTTTTCGAAATAGTATTATAATTTTTTAGCGTTACATCAAATATTTCTTTATTTGATTACTATACCTACCACAACTGTTTTATTTTCTACAAAGTATAGACAGGTAAAAAAATTAAACTTTAAAAAAAAAATAAACATTTTTTATGTTTGTATAATTCGTTTTATTTCTTTATAAAGTTAATATATTAGTACTTAATTTATAATTTTAATATAACATTGTGAATAGTTTATTATAAAATTTGAAATTAACAATAGTAAACGTATTACAAATACAAATGACTTAACCATAACGAGTTTATCTTTTTAATTTTAATTTTCGCGTCAAATAATATGACTTTACGAGTACTGTATTACTGTGTTAGTATCAACTATCAGGCACCAATTATAATCTAACTCTATACCCAACCATGTGTTTAAATTATCTATATTTTATTACTTTAATTATTCGATTATGTAAATTTAAATTAATAATTATAATGGTTATTTTTATTATTACCATTTAAAGTTTAATTATTTATATTAATATCAATTTATGAATTATAAACAAAATTATATAATTTTGCAATTTTTGATAATCTATTCTAATTAAAATATAAATTTATAAAATACAATATTTTTTACATACATATTTATTTCACTTTGAAAATATAGTTTTAGCATTGTTGCTAATAATATAATTTTGAAAATTAAAATATTTTCTACCATATAATTATGTTAATACCTAACTATATTTTTGTATAAAAATCAGCAAGTAACTAATATTATGTTAAATTTGTGTATTAATATTAAATTATCAAATCCACAATAAAGTTAACATTTAATTGTAAAACAAAAATAGATTTTCAATATATTTTGTATGTACCTACCTAAATGAAAAAAATATATTATTAAACTTAAATCAAATTATCAGCTTAACATATTAAAAGTTAAAGTTTTTGAACTCAATTATACAATAAAAAGACATAAATATTTTTATTTCGACAAAATTCAAACATTAAGATCCTATTTTTAGAAACGTATTACCTATATTTAAAAAACATAGTGACTTTCAAAGACAAAATTATACTTGATTCACAATAGCTGTTAACGAATTCGGAAAACAAAATAAATAATATATCATACCAACAAGATAAAATTACCTAATGGAACAGTGGGAACCTGCCAAACTTCATATGGTCAAATCATTATTTTTACCGAAAAATGATAAATAATTATTATTACAAACAAATGTATTCAAAAAATAAGATAATCATATTATAGTATAATATGTATCGTATTAAACCACTATATAGTGGCTATTCATTATATAGCAGTGTACTAGCACTTATTGTATGTTTAGATAATTTTGGAAATTGTTTATATTTTTATTTAATATTGTGTAAAAAAAGTAGCTAATTATTTTTTTAGAATAAGAAATTTAGTACAATTTTCTACACAATATCATCAAAATAATGTTGATTTCACATTAATTAAAAATAATTATTATCAATGAATATATAACCATATTTGTATATTCTATTGAAATGGTAAAAATGTTTTTGAAAAAAAAAAAAAAATACTAAATTATTATATATTTGTATTTAGTATTTTTTAAGGATATACATATATATTTATATAAACTTGTTAAATTATTAATCAAAACTAATTACGTAATACATAATTATAATCAGTATAAAAAATTTAATACGAGTACAAAACTAAAAGAACGGCAAAGCATTTACAACAAAGTTATTTGTTTGTGAAAAACAAATGAACAACAGAACAACTTATGGATAAAATTCATTTATAATTAATATAATAATAAAGCAAAAGAATATATGTACCTACAGATTTAATAAGCTGCTAGAAAAAAAAATAATTATGAATTAGTTAATTAATTCATAAAGTACCCATAACTTTAAAATATAGGTATAATAAAATATATTTGCGAAGTTTTATAAAACAATTTCACAAGGTTTTAATATGTAAAAAAGGCGAAAAGTCGATTCTGGGCGTTCTACCTTTATCCTCAAAGAAATTAGCGGGTGTTAATTATTATGTTATTTTATAATTAATATTCAAAAAAATGAAATATTTATTAAGAAAATTAAACAATTTTCGTTATTTCGAAAAATGGATTCTGAGCAAAACTCAGTTAGATATACAAAATAATTATACTAATAATATTTATTTATATAAATATTATTTATTATCTTTAATTAAATAATATGCAACAAAAAATTATTTATCATAAAATAATCAAATTCAAATTCCTCAAAAATTTAAAATCGGCGAATTTTACCATTTTCTCTTATTATCAGTGGTTTTTCTTATTTCATTAGAAACATATTCAGAATTACAGGCAATGACATTTATAAAATACTAACTTAACGAAATTCTCTGCCGAAAACAAACTCTATTCGTGATAATCGGAACATTATTTCTGCCAAAATTGTGTCATAAAAAAAAGATATAATTGTAAAACCAATATATTTTTCGCTTTATTGAGAATCTAAAATTGATATTGTTTTTATATTAGGTTTTAGTTTAAATTAGAAAAATATTAATTGTACAAACTTCAAGAAAAAAATATAAATAAAGAAGTAACAAACAAAGATTTAGTATCAATATTTTTCAATTTTAGATATTGAGTAAAGCAATATAATAATATATAAGAATTTTGCTAGGTAAGATTCTCGTAGAAAATATTATTTAGTTGGTACTTTTTCAAATTTTTCATTAGATTTTTAAGCCGTGTAAAAAATTATTTAAAATTTACCAAACAGCAGAAATGATTTTATAAAAGATATAGACAAAATTGGTTTTACTTATCTAGACATTTAATATTGATTATTTACATATGAATATTTTTAATACTTTAATTAAATAATATTTTTATGTATTAATAGTATAAGTAACTATAAAATAATATACAATCGTTGTTATCGTCTGATATCTCGAATATTTTAATTTCGCTCAAAATAAACGAAAATACAATCCAAATATATATAGGTACTTACTGTTCTATAATAAATATTTTATTGATAATCTTGAATAGGTAATAACAGAAACATTGCCCGAAGATCAAGTGAATTTTTATACGATTAAAAATATATTTAAAAACGTATTTAGTTATAATAATATATATAGTATATAATCATGATTTTTACTAATAAAATAGTTTTATTTTTTTCGATCGTAGATTATTTTGGTTAAAAACTAAAAAAAATATCATTATCAAATTTAAAGTATTTTCAATCTTGAAAAACATTCTATTCTATTACTTTTTTTTTAAGGATTTTCAAAAATGTATCAATTTTTTTGTGACCTGATAACCCATCCCCTTTGGTTTCGTTCTTACTTACGATATATAGCACTAAATATTTGTAAGTCTAAATAACACAAAATAATGTATTCATATTATTTATTATTATTACAAAACTAAATTATAACTTTTTATTTTTATTAAAGTTTATTTAAATTATGTGTATGTTGATTTAAGTCAAACTTAATTTTGTTAATTTAAAGTTAAGTTTGACTTTTCATGTTACTATTTTTGAATAATTATCCAAAATTAATATCATGCGTTTATAGCCTTAAAAAATATACCTAAATATAATATTAAGTTTAGGTGTTAAGGAAAAATATATAATTATTGTACGTTTTATAACAGAATTTACTTTAATATTTTAATATAATATAATAAAACATTTTATATCATTAGAAAAATATAAACTCAAAATGAGATAATAATGTAAGTATAACATTTATTACAAAAAAAATAGATATAAAAAATAATTTACTAGGTGTCGATAATCACAACTACATATTACATTTTATGTTCAATGAGCTAAGTTTATAATATTATAATAATATAAATAATATAAATAGATATTCCTGAAGAAATGAAATGTATATGTTTTTGCCACTATTTTTCCCCTTTTTTATACGCACACGCATATCATTATAATAATTTTTAATCTGAAGAATGATAGGGCAACAACTTTTCAAATCTTCTTCTATCCAAATTACAAAAAATATGTTATTTTAACTTTTTGAGGGTTTAGTTAAAATAAGGGTGTAATTATCAAAGTTATAAAATGAAAAAAGTAAAATTGTGTATATAATATATATTATACACAGTTTTTTATTCTAACAATTATCAACTAATATCAACAAATTTAAATTTAAATTTAAATAGGTACAATTAGAATATTTAAAGGTATACATTATAAATCCTAGAACAAATATCCTTAGTTTAAAATTAAATTTTTCTTAAAAAAATGTGTCCTAGATTAGGTATTTATTATATATATCGATACATCCAAAGAAAAAGGTAGTGATTCAATTTTTTTCGTTTTTTAGTCACGACTTTTAACACTGCATTCTGATAAAGGATTTGTTTTTTATCGACCACGAAAATAATTGTATTTCCATCTATCCCAAAGAGATAATAAAATAATATTAAAATAAAATAAAAATAGAATGAGAAAGTAACTTTGAATTTTATTTTGCTCCTCCTGAACAATTGACAAAATGAAGTTACTACCTTTACGTTGGATGTATCGATATTATATCTCCAATTCAGATATTACTTGATAAAATTAATTAAATAATTAAAATTCTGCATCACAAAAGAAGGCATATAAAATGGACTTATACAATTTTTGCATTTTTTTTTGTCTGTATAAACAGTGAGAGCAGAAAATAATTATGGTTTTCTGCATAACACGTATTATTATAATTTACTATATTACAGTAATATACTGTTAATAATAATAACAAGAATTATAAAATTATGGAATTATAGGTACCTATAATATATAACCTATGTATATAAATATATAATATAACCTATAATATATAAATAAAATAATAATTTAATTTGAGGTAATAAGTATGTACAATTTATTTATCAAATACATCAATTTAATTATCATTAATTGATATCTTATTTTATGGGTTTTAAATACTATTTAATATTTTATTACAATTGTAAACTATTTAAAGTTATACCTACTTAGTACTCTGAATTAATTGTGTAATTAATGTAAAATATAAATAACATGTTTTAATATTTACCTTTATTAAATAACGCATTCTATTAGAGTTATATGTAATGTAAACATTCTCAGAATAAAAGGGATACGGAAAACTGCAAAATCAACAAGTAGAAGTCCATTCACAAATTCAGGAGCCATTTATTTATTTAGTTATTTGAAATTCTGAACAAAACTGGCAATAATGTGTACTTCTTTTAGTTACGTAGTTAGTTTACGAATAATTATTTAAACACTTTTTCGGGTAAAAATTATAGTCCAATCATATCATTATAAGAAATATATTTTTATTTTCTATAAGGAATTATATACAGATGGTTTATTGCAAATTATAATTTATGGAAGTAATTTTATGTACTTCTAAAGTTTTCTGCGGCATAAAAAAATACAAAAATCGTGAGAATTTCTACAAACCTAATTTTTTTACTAGGTTTACTAATACAAAACACATAATAGTATAATTGTTTAAACTATTTAACTATTCATTTATTTTTAGATTATTTACGAAATATCAATTTTAATAAATACTAGTTACTAATACATTGAATTTTAAATTTAAAACATTTAAATAAGTTATAAATCCAACTTATTCTAACCTTTCTTTTACTGCATAATATTACAATCATATAATTGATATTGTTAAGCCTTAGTTTGTACTTCTGAAAATATTTTCATTAATTATACATTCATAATATACAATATTATTAGCTCATAGCCGTTATTAAAATAAGTAAACAGTTATTTTAAATAATATGAATACAGGTATAAAATAAATGTATAAAGAAAACATTAAATCATATTACAACATTATCCTTATATTATCTATACGATTTTTCAGAAGACATTTTTTTTTTTAAAAAATGTCTTAATAAAAAGTTTTAATTATTATCTTATAATATATATATATAATTAAAATAAAAAAAATAAATATTTGTTTGAATAAAAGATAAGAACCATACCGCATATACAGTAGAATGAGATATGTTGGTAAAAATGACACTAATTATAAAGACGTTTATAGTTGTATACAAAAGTTGTAGTAGCTTATATACTTATGATGTATTTTAATGTATAAAATGTAAAATGTTAATATTTAATGGAATTTATTATTTTAAACAAATTTTGAAATTGTTCAAAAAAATTACATCTTAGTGAAAAAAATAAAAATGATTACGAACATAAATTTGATTTTAATAATTAAAAAGTTAAACCCATGGACATTTTCGTTCTCAACTGAATCATTTAATAAATCGATTCAAAAATTAAATCACTTGTAAGTTGATAAATAAAATAGTATGTCGATTTATATAATGAACCATTTTTATAACATAGCTGTTTCGAAAAAAAAAAAAAAAAAAAATATTTGAAAACTCAACGTTTTAAGACGGGATGAATATATAATATGCATTAAAAATTGTGTAAGACATTAACACAAATAATATCGCGCGGCCGATTCGTAAAATATATTTTTCAATAAATCAAAATGAAAATTTCTCGTGAAATATTTCACACTCGTTTAATTTTGCAAAATCATACGGTCCCTGTATCATCCCCTCTGTACAATTCGCGGGGTAGTCTTTTACGCGCCCTGCGAATCTTAATAAAAAAATAAAAAAAACAATAATAATATATATATATATATATGTTATAACTACTACCCTTTCGGTCCCCGCGGGCTGCGGCGGCAGCGAGACGGAAAGAAAAAAAGGGTTGCGGGCGCGAAGGGTGTGGTCGCACGTGGCCGCGGGTGTGTATTGATGTGTGTGCTCGGTGCGCGGCTGCGGCCGCGGCGGCGGACGGGCGACCGCGACCGACGGTGGCCGACTGGCGGCGACCGCGGCGGCGTACATCGCGCGGGCGGCTTTGCCCCTGCCGTAGTGCGTGACGCCGCCGCCGCCGCGGACGACGATGCACTCCAGCTCGCGGTGCGACGGTGACACGGCGTCCGCGTGCGCCATATCGACGGCGGACGTGCCGCCCGGTCCCTCACGGTGAGCGTCTCTGCCGCGGCGGCTATGACCCGGAGAGGCGCGCGCGCACAGGTATCGCACCGCGCGCGCCACGGTCGCGGCCAGACGCGAACGCGCGACGGTCCGCCGGTCGTCATTCGTACGACTGCTTCTCTCAGCGATCGACGTACACGCGCTGAGTTGTTCCTAATTTTTTTTCTTTTAAATAATATAAATTTTCTGTATGATGAAATGTACACTTATTTTTCTCTCTCTTCTCTTGTATCGCGACAACGGTTTACGCTCATTTAAATATAGATCGTAATTTTTACGATCGTATTTTTTTTTTTTTTTTTTATAAATATAATTTTTTTATTTTTTATTTATTTTTTTTATGAACCTATCGAGTTAATTTTCCGGAGTACAATTCGTTTTATTTTATTTTCATTATTACTTACATTTTACTTTGTGTTTGTTTTTTTTTTTTTTTTTCTATCGTTTCGTTTCGTATTTTTATTTTCAACCCCATCATGTCGCGTACGCGTATAAACTCAAATCGCGTAGTCAACAGCTCATGCACATCACGAGGAAGATAAGCATGAAAAAACCAATCGATGGTGTTCAATCGATCAAATCGGTGAGTACATCATAATATTATATTTACCGATAGTTTTAATTAATTTTTTTTTTCAACTTGTTATATTTTCAATATTGTGTATTTTTTATAATCGAATGTACGTTCTGTGGACACGGAACAAGTGTTAGGTTTTATTTTTTGTATGATTACTAAAAAAACATTATATTTTTAAGGTTGGTACCTACACTAAACACGTAAAATAAACATGTAATAATTTTTAATTCTTAGTAAAATCTCATAGTATAACCGTTAAAATGTATATCACATATACATATTTGTATATTTTTATGATTATTAAAACAAGTTTTTCCAATAGGTATCCACTTATTTTTTCAGAAATATATTTAATATGTTAATTATTGAAAACAAAATACTTTATTTTTAAATTAAATTAATATATATTATGTAAAAAACAATGTTTTTTTATTAATTTTATACACTTTCCAGGCACTATATACTTGCCTCTCTAATATGGAATATGTGTTAATTAAAAATAGTTTTGCATAATTTTATTTACAAAGAAAATCATATTAGTGCTTATAGCTCATTTAAAATTCATATCTAACTGTTTTGACTCAGCAAACATCAAATGATCGTTTTTAACCCAAATAGTTTTCGACTCAAAATTTCCGATTGTGAGCTAATAAATAATAATCATTACTCCTATTTTTTTTTTTTTTAAATAAATGTACAAATAACAAATATTATAAATTTATAAAGGTATAAAAGATATATAAAGTTAAAAAAAATAAATAAACAACATTCCGCGTTAAAAAATATTAGATCAATAGCTATTTTTATATGATCGGACACTATATTTTATCAGTAGTTTCGTTTTATTTATTGTCTTAATTATATATGCATACGTTATTACATTTTGTACTATTCATAACGTAAAATAAAAAAAATAAAAAATGAAATATTATCACATGCAATGGTATAATATACCTACTTTCAATATTCCTTAATTACCTTTTTTTAAAAACATTTTTACTGTAATATTAAAATATTTCAAGTTAATTAAAAATATTCAATATATTTAAACTGATTATGAAATTGGCAAACTTGTTTCATTTTTCATATATTTTTTTTTTTTTTTTTATACATAATCATACTATATCTAATTGAGCATAACGAATGTAGTTCACTGAACGAATACAATTGTTTACAGTACGAATAATGTTTAAACGATATGTGTATGTATGTTTATCCATATTTAAGTAAAATTCACTTTTGTTATACAAACAGATTATACCCCTCTCGATTGCATAATTCATATTATAATTTTTAAAACTTAATTTCAAAAATAAAATGTTTAATATTAAACCATTTTTATTTATCGATTGGTTATTTTTCATTGCTCAATTATTTGTGTTGTGATTATTAATTGGATCTTTAATGTACACCATATTTTTAATTCTATTGTTATATGTAATTCATTAGTTAATGTTGTCAGCTATTGAGCGTATGTAAATTTGTTTAAAAGGGCTGTAAATAAAAAAATAAAAACATGTATATTATTTTATCTCTAAAATAAATCGAAATTCTGTTTTCGTGTCAAGAAAAAAAAATGCGTTTACATATACACGAAGCAATAATGAAATACGGAATATGACGTACTGCTGTTTTTTAATAACATGCGATGGGGAGAGATTTTTTTTTACATTTCAGCTGTCCTATTTAGAAGGGTTTCAGCCAAATAAGCGTTTTCAAGAAGTATGTTTGTACATATGCATGCAGACATAATATTATATTGTTTTTATCTAGAGAAATTATTTCTATGCAAATTGAAAACATATTATACGTCATGCCATATCTCTTTTAGATTTTGAGCAAAAAAGAGGGATGTATTAGTTTTACTACATTGTATTTGTTTTATTTGTTTATTTTTTATGTATGATATAAACATTGTAAATACTTGTTTGAATATAGAAGAAAAATACAGATCCTGTGAATTAAATTTCCGGTAAAAAATTTTGTTAAGTAGCGATATTTTATTTCCCTCATTCCCAAATTTCCCAATAGGTTTTCTTATGCAGCAGAAAAAATAATTCAAAAAATACGAAAAAAACGATAAAAATCGTATTATTTCATTTATTAGATGTTATTCAAAATATATTACTATTTTTAAAGTATTCATACGACGTATTCTTTTAGTCGGTAAAAACATATGATTATTTTTAATGTAAATATAGAACTTTGACAAATTTAGAAATTTGAAATTTTTGTAAAGTTAATAATTAATAACAACCAACTTAGCATTTTATTTCAACTCAACCATATTATCTCATTTAAAATATTAAAAATTGTTCATACTATTAATATGTTTTAATGTCTTAAATTATAATTTATTGTAAATTTGTTTCAATAGGTGAGATATTTCTAATACTTTTTTTTATTATAATGTATTCAATTATAATTCAATTTCCCATATGTTAAGCTGAAATAATATTATAAAAATCAGTTTTCAATATTTGTTTTAATTAGGAGTGATTTAAATTAGAATTCCAATAAAATGTTTCGTGATTCATGATATAAATTATACATTTATCATTAATATAAATTAATATTTTATTATTTGTCGTCGCTTTCGTCAGAGAAACTATGACTTATAAAATTAATTTATAGTTTTAGGCTATAACTTGTAAATTATAATTTAATATTATTATAATAAATAAAATGAATGATAACTTATTAAAATAATAAATCATCACCGAGCATTGCACAAAACTTTTTTTTTTAAAAGCGATGATTTATCATTACTTTCAGAGCTTAATAATAATCCGTATCCTTTCATACATTCTGCTACCACCATAAGGTATTTTATTAAGCAAATATTTTCTTATCCAAGAACCAAAAGGACGAAATACAAACCACCAGTATCCAAATATCCTATTTATATGCATTGATTACGATACTATGAAATATGACCTACTTATTATACATTGAAATATAAAACATATTTAACAAATTAGATAGGTACCAAAGTTTTTTTTAATAATAAATAATCTATTTTTTTTATGCATATGAAAATTTTCAAATCGATTTAGAATGAATTGAATTTAAAATATTTTTCAACACATATATTTTATACCTAATTATCACATATTTATATAATTATTATTTATTTAGTAATACGTATTTATATTATCTGGTATAAATATTAGTTATGCGCATATACATAGTCAGGAAAAAAATAGTTCCAACTTTCTTACTTACTTGACTTTATTTTAAATGGTATTATATTGTTAACAAAATGCTTTTATAATCGTTTAAACAATGACCTGTTTCGTTATAAATTTAGATTATTTCGATTAGTATAATGTACCAGGTATATATCGTTAGCAATGCAATGTTGGATTCGTATCAAAACCATAGAGTTGACTTTAAATATATAAATTTTAAAAAACAAAATATTAGTAAAATGTATTTTTAAAATTTAATTTCGTTTATAATAACGAACAAAAACAATTTGCAATAATTAATATTATTATATATTCTCGTTAATATGATCTTTATTTTTATAATAATTGCATATGTTTATTTAGTATCAATACAATCGCCTCCGTTAGAATATTATTCAATACCAATGTAAATGTGATATTCACATTAATATTAGTTTACATGACCATTTTACAATAAACACGAACGGTTTCGTTTTTTTCATTTAAATTATTTACATTGTTGATTATCTCACATGTGTGTGAAGAACACACACCCGAGTGTGGTACTATATATATATATAAATGCGATTATATAGGTACGTTTATGCTCGTATATTATATATGTATATTTTTTTTTTAACTGAAGTGCTTACTTTCATAAACGCTCAGTAAAATATTCAGTATTTAGATCGCTCCTTTAAATATAGCCATTTTTCCCAAATACCATTTTGTTTACTTTCATCGTTATGACGCACAGGATTAATGTCTTCTTAACGGGTAACGGCATTTCTAACCGCTTTTCTACCTTAGATCGTTAAGTCGTAAAACAATAGAACCTATGCGCTTTACACTAACAGCACATCACACACCGTGTATTAATTTGTTCTACTGGAAGTTAGTAGGGGTCACGGACAACGCTATTATTACTAATTATTATTATTATTATTATTATTATTATAACCAGCAGGACCGCCCGGCCCGGTTAAAATTATTATAAATATTGTCTTTATACTCCGAACGTTCGAACGATACAATATTATACCGATCCCCAGAAAAGTTTAAATGAAATCATTAGATACTTAATTAAATTTGATTAATTATTAATTATCTTACGTTGAATATTGGTTTTTATTGCCAACATTTAAACATTAATCGCAAGTCTAAAATAATATAGTACATAATACCAACTGCGGGTGGTAAATAATTGTTTTTCACAAGATTATTTTCAACCATAATCTTGTGGGCAGTTCAGAATGAAAAAAATTACCAATGCTGTGTACTTATGGCCCGAAGCAAAATTTTTATCAGATACTAAAATAATAATATTATGATTATAATCATTTCCTCTGTACTATTTAGCTTAAATAATGATATTATAAATAATAAAAAACGTATAATCTCTATGCGTCGGTATGTTATGCATTTTTTTATATTATACGGTTTATTAAATAAAAATACCCATGTGTGCATATGGCCATGTGGGAACATAATACGAGGGCGTAGATTTAGGTTTCTACTCTAATAGTCTAATGAATAATCATTAGGTTAATATTATGACCCTCTTTAATAGCACTTTGGAGGTGTGTTTATTCATCTTCTATTGGAGGATATATAGTTAATATATTATTTGTCAAAATATAAAAGAGTACTCCTCTTATGTTAAAAATGTTGAAAATCGTATTTCTATCACTAAAAAGTTTAAAAATATAATTATTTTTAAAATTCCATAAATTAATTAAAAAATTTTAACAGTATAATATAATAAATAATTTATTATTATAAAAACAAATAGTGTTTAATACATCTAGGATTTCACAATCAATGCACATATTTTACTATTTTAGAATAAAATATAATACGTTTACCTATAAGGTGATCAGAAATGTGTATAACAATTAGGTACATCTATCCATCTTAAACCATGTTTGAACAAAATAAAAACAAAAATTAAGTTTAACGTTCGTTTATACTTTTATAGCCAATTGTAACAAAATTTCAATGCTAACCTTTTGGATTTTCTACTTACGACATTTAATATGAATAAATTCTTTAAAAAAAGTGGGGTTTTGGTATCTAACAATGGTATATTATCGAGCTATTCAAAATCGTGTATCTAAAAAAAACGAATAATAATTTACTTGCGTATTGCAAGTTAAAATCTGTTTTTTCCGGGTGGTCTATTTGGTTTTACTTTTTAAATATTTAAAACGAAATTAAGATGTTATTATCTGTATAGGTATATGTAAAGTTCAGCTGTAAACTGTTTGCCTACGTTAATTACTAAATAGTTATTATTGATAACACGTCATTGAAACTATTGGTTCTTAAATGTACTCGTATATTACGAATAACGATATAATCATTAAATTTCTTTTAAATATGAAACATACAAAAATTTGTAAATGATGACATTTTTATAGCAAACATATCAGAAAAAAAGTGTAAATTAGTTTATGCATACTGTAGTACACGTCATTTATAAAAGTTTTTAGTAATTGTATTCGACTTTTACGTGCTAACAAATAATTTCTTTTTCTTTATATATTTTATATTTTTTTTTTCTATCGATTTTTTTGAACGATATCTTGATATTTTATATACCTAGTCATCGACAATTTTTAGTTGCATTAGTGTTATAACAAAATGTAAATACCTACGTGTTTATACTTAATTACATTGAAAATCTTGTTATATCCATAAAACGATTTTGTTATATTTAATTGTTTTATATTAATGATTTTTGTATACTGAAGGAAATGGGTAGTGTTTGCTTTAAAAGTTTTTTTTTTGATAAATCCTTGTAATATAATTTGCGTGTTATGAAAATAAATTATTATTCAATCATTTTTCATTCAAAATCAATTTTTATTGTTTTATATGAAAACTTTGACATTTAAATGGTTTTTAATTTTAATTTTACAATTAACAAAACATTTATATTATTCATAAGACATTTCTTCATTCTTAAGTGAAATGAATAAAGACAATTTATTTTAACTTTTTCAAAACTTAACTTAATTATTTAATTGAAAAAATTATATTTTTTCATGTTTTTTAAATATATTTCTGTATAATTAAGGTTGTATAATAATAATTTTTTTTTAAAATTTTTATTGCGCTTTTTATTAAGATGAAATTGAACTTTTTTTTAATTCATACTAACAATACTAATAATTTATTATGTTATAGTGTATTATGTAGCAGAATAACCTTTTATTTGAAACATTAAATGTTTATTCGATACGCTTATTTTATCGTTTAAAATAAAATTGGATTATTATTTACTACTTTGGACGTACAGCATTTAGCTATTTTAATCAATGTAATGTGTGCTGTATGAAGATCGACGATGTGTTGGTTATATGAAAATGTAAGATTTGAACCTGGCAATCGATGGTGTTAATTAAATTAGAGTTCGTCTTCAATAGAATGAATTATTTATGGTAATCCAAATAATAAAAATCTGTATAAAGTGATCATTTTAAGGCTAAATTTAAAAATGCTCAGAGTCCCCACCGGACGTTCCAACGGTCGCCGATATTTGCCGATACTCCTAGCCAAGGAAAATATACAAGATGAAATGATTATTTATAATATACAGCTGTCCCGCAATATTCCTGAACTACTGATATTTAATATTACAGAAGAAATGTATTTTTAAACTCAAGCCTAACGATCCGAGGCCGATGTTCTCTGATCCAACGGCACAGTCGCGTTTATAAATAAAACTGCTTATATTATGTACCTAATAGTTTTCTACTTATACACAATTTTTTCATCGTCCCTTACGAAATTGTTTCGCGTTATTTTTGTTTGTGTATAATTATTATATACCTCGGTCCAACCGTCAATTGGTAACAAAAAATATCTAGTAAGGGTCCTGTGGGAACTAACCGGTGATGGCCTTTCACATCAATACCTCTTCATCATCATAGCAAACAAATTATATAACGTTAAATTATTCAAAAAATATATTCACACATCGGAGAAAAGGGGTTTGAAATAATACTGACCACAATCCGGTATAATAATCTATACATCGATGGCCGAATACCTAGATTATATTATAATATCCGTTACTTTTTTAAAATATCTAGGATTTTTAATAATACCGCATCATTACAAAAAAAAAATATTACAATATATATTATTTTTTTTATTAATATTCAAAAACACAAATTTCAGTGTAACAATTTATTATTTGCTAAACAATTTTTTTTTTTTTTAAATAAAGTACGCAGCAATGGCGTTATTCTTCTCTCGCTCATTTCTAATCTTTATTGTTGCTCATTATAATTGTTCAAACACTTCACCTCGGGTTTTGTTCAACTACTCCACATGTTTTCAATGCAATAAAGACTCTTTATCACACCGTGTACAGATTATTACAATTAAAACATTGCCGGTGCATAGCTTTAGACGTCGTCGTATAGTGGTCGTCTATTCAAGATCAAGAGAAAATCGTTACTGTTTTTTTTTCTTCTTTATTGCTCACGGTCGATGTTGTTATTATTATTATTATTATTATTATTATTTTTTTTTTTTATATGGTTATAACTGTAATGGCCATCACAAAGGATCCCGAACTGGTTTTGTTTACGAGTTAGATATACTCGTGAGTAGCAATCGTTTTCAGCGTGCGATATTTATTAAACGCGTACATACAAAGTGTGCCTATTCGATTTGATATAACAATATTACATTATAATGGTCATCTCTCTGTCCGTGAACGCAGCAGACTACGATCGGATCCGACGGTGGCCATTGCAATGCGTGCGTCAGATCGATTTATTTATTTCTTCAATCTGTATATTCGCACTCGGGCTATCCGGATGAGTAACGCGATATACTGCGGTTTCATTAAGTATCATTGTGGGTCGTTACAATTATTTTTTATATTTTTATAATATTATATAATATTCTGAAAGATCGCCGAGGTTGTCGCGCGGGGGGGGGAGGGTAGGTACTCGTCGGTTTTTCGATTCTCGTATTACATCTAAGCGTGGATAATAATAATAAATAATATTACGTCCGGGATATCACGCGAACAGACAGGACAGGCAATTGTCAATAAGTATAATAACATTATCATATCGTTTTCGTGTACGACGACGTTGTTGTCGGTTCTCCAAGCAGCACACGCTGTGTGACGCACCTCGACACTCGAACGGTATAATTACTACAGCCGAGGAAGCCACGTCTCGACAATGGCTGATAATTGAAATGAAGTCGATGTGAAAATAAAAATAAAATAAAATAAAAACGCTGAAAATATGGTCATGTGTCGTTAACGTGGCGCCTGCCATGCCTATGGCTGCAGCGCCTCGGACAAGTGAGATAATAAATAAAATAACCGCCATATTGTGTGTATTATTTTTCTATTTTATAATTTAGCGTTATACGAGTAAAACGCCATAAGAGGAAACAAATAATAACAATATGAATAAGGAGATATCTAAAGTTTGACAATATTACTCAGTACTTACCAACATTTTAAACGCGTATATTGTAATATTGTTAGTAGTGAATAAATTATATTAGTTTTGTCCTATTTGGAAACCTTCCAGATTATGTTTCGTGTACGTTTTTTTTCTTCATTTTTTATATTACGATTATCTTCATCAAACTAAAAAACTTTAGTTTAAAGTTTATACTTTTAAATATTTAAAAAGTGAGCATTTATATAATAATTTATTGTAATTTGTCGATAATATGAAGTAGTCGCGTTTTTTTACAAATACATTATGCACTATATATTATTTAAAGACATATGATATGATGATTATTGTAAAAATAAATATAATTTCTCTTTTTCTTTCGGTTATTTTTCTTTCACATAACTGGCAAAACAAATGATTTTTAAATATTTTAGATAATCTATAGTATCTATTTTATACAAATGTTTGTTTTGATAACTAATTATGATTTAAATATTATATCAATTGTACGTACCAAATGGTTAACTGTTGAATTTATAATTATATAATAAAGATCAAAGTACCCAATTATTAATTAATATGTGTTTTATACACGCTTAAATTGTAATTTAAATTCCGTTTTAGAATATTAAAAATTACTTTATTATCGTATAAAATCTAAGTATGTACCGAGATATTTTGTTTAACAGCATCAATAAGTGTAGGTACATAAAATTTAACATTTCCACGTCATATTTGTAATATTACTAACAAATTCTATCTGTTGAAATACACTAGGTATGTAACATGTGGAAATTTAAAATTTTAATACTATACATTTTTAAGTTGCTTGCAGTATGTGAGAAAGACAATCGCATCACGATAATAATTGAAAACCATTTGTTCACAATTTCCTCGGTTCGTTTAGTAAGTCTCTTCAAGCCGTGTCTACTTCTATACGAACTACCAGGTCCAGTCGGGTTGGATTTACTTCCAATGTAACCACCGCCTAAGTACTTAAACCGATCGCAAATCCACCGTCTTTGAGTCGTCAAAGGACGACGACGACGTCGAAACGTCGGCGTTCACTCTTTGTCGGTTCGTTTTACATCATGTTATTATTATATTCTACAATCGAACGTTCGCGTCACACGCGCTATCGGACGGAACGGTTAAAAATTTATTTATATAATATATAATACTTTTATTATTATTATATTATTCTCGTCGTTCAAACGTGTAGTTTTACTAGGTATTGTTATTGTTTTGTGGCGTTTGTGCATGTCGGAAATACGCTACTGCGCGCGTCTTGGCGGATGTGAATAATAATAATTATAACATTTCCTTGATCATTCCGAGAAGTTTGAGATGATCAATAAGTCAGCGTAATATTATCTAGGTATATTTTGATGAATTATAAATAATACGCGTAATTATTTATCGTCTGTTGCAGTCCGTTGCGACAAAATTCATCGTCTCGAGATCGTTCCCGTTCGTTTTTATAAAATAATATTATATCATTATCGTGTCCAACTCTCAGATGAAGATCTATAAATTATATTCATGCGTGCGCGCACGCGCGTGCGTCTCGTGAATAAATAAAGTATTATATTGTATGTTTTTTTTTCTTTTCTTTATTATTATTTTTTTTTTTTTCCTTTCGTCTGTCTGTCTATACGACAAATGACCGTTCTATTCACGTAATCCATCAAAACGCCCCGCGTTATAGCTCCCACTCGGCAATACCGATCGAAGGCAGTAATAATTTTGCGCGTCGCATTATTATCTGCGTGGTTAGAGAAAATAAAATTAAAATAATTCTTAATCGTATCAAAACGAAAATATTATTTTCTCCGAGATATTGGACGTGCGCGGGTATAAATATTATAATCATGTGAGACCGTTTGGGACCAAAACGTAACACTGCGGCACAATAATTTATTTTATAATCATTTCGTCGATAGTTATGTATTGGTTCTTAATATTATTAATCACAGTTTGAGTTTGAAAAATAAACACGATTGAGGAGATCATGTTAATTTAAATCATTCTGCATAATATTATATTGATTATTTATCATAATGTTATGATAATATTATAATTAACCTTTAATAATTATAATAATAGTAGCTTAGAAAGTTAACTACCGGTTATTATTAATTATTATAAGCACCTATGAAAATAAGTTATGCCAACCATGATGATTGGCGGTGGAATTTAAAAGGATTTAAAACAGTAATATTATTACTGTGTGTGGTTTCCAATATTCTATAGAATATGTTTTAAAATATTATTCGTTATAGGTAATAATACTAATATAATATATTATATCCAGTTTCAAAACCTGTCATATTATAATATTATATGCTCGTTACGTGTCGCCGTTACTTTTGTTCGCTGTGCGCACTCATTAAAAAGTTTATGTTATTTTATTTTCAGACTAAATATTATGGTTGTTTCTCAATCGATGACAACTGGCGTATAAATTGTTGAAAATGTCAAACTTATAAAAATTGGTATGCACTACTGAACGCGTCATCATTAAGAGTCATAAACGAGCAGCGAAATGACGTAAGTACCAGCCGCAAACTCTTTACACTATAATATAAGATCAATTGTAAAATCCAGTAGACATTATTAACTGCAATAGACTTGTAGTTTTAATAATTCTCAAATACAATATATTATATACGATAGTTAAATGCGACACGGATTTATGTAAGACGATATGAAATTTGATCGAATATCATTTACAATATTGATTCTGGCCTCATATAGTATCATAATAATAATATGTAAAAAAATAATAATAATACTGAATCCCTATTATTATAGTGATCGTGTAAGCGTTACAGAACCTGTTTTACTAGTCAATCATGGCATGAATAGTTTAGCTATGACTTTAAAAAAAAAATAATTTAAAAGTCACATATTATTAATTGTTATGTAAAATGCACGTCATATTATTTCCTAAATATAATATCTATAATTTAATATTCATTTTTTTTGTAAAGTATGATAATAAAACCTATTTTAATGTATTCGTCCATCTTAGACAGAACAAAAAAAATGTTTTATGTTGATGATTGATAATAATCAACAAAAGGTGTGTTTTATGTTAATTTTATATTGGTTTTAATTTTTAATTATCCATTTCTATGGAAATGTGTTCAATTAACTCTTTCTATTTACAAAAACTTCATGCTCGAATCATCAAAATTACTACAAACTATAGAATATTAATTTCATCATATACGTAATTTAGTTAAACAATATTTTTAAAATGTACCTATTTTTCCAAATACAGTGAAAATGTTTAAATGCAAACCTTAATTGAGTGAAAATGTCGGTATATAATATACGGCATTCGTTGATATCATTGTTGTTAATGATATAATGTACATACCGTTAAAACTGAAGAATATTAATTTAATTCACAAATAAAAAATATTCTCAAAACAACCCTTTCGGTATCTGATTGACATAATATCGCCGTGTCGTCGGTAAAGCAAATATTTACTGTTATTTGACCAAGATTTGGGGATGTGAGAGAGAATACAATCTGAAATGATTTTATTCATTAAAAAACAGTTTTGCCCCACATACTCGCGCGCGCACAAATACACTCTCACACACACGCACACACACCTTTGGCCTCCAAAATATTTCCTTTTGTACCCGAACACAAATATAACATAAACTGTCATTTTATATACCATCATACTTGTTGTATATATCTTTAGACTTTTCTTTCTTTGCATTGAACACGGTCACGAGCTCAGCTTCGTTTACTCGGCGTATTCATAT
This sequence comes from Eriosoma lanigerum, assembly GCA_013282895.1. Taxonomy (NCBI): domain Eukaryota; kingdom Metazoa; phylum Arthropoda; class Insecta; order Hemiptera; family Aphididae; genus Eriosoma; species Eriosoma lanigerum. Next base: position 6,396,770 of record CM023357.1, on the reverse strand, counting down.
TCAAATGTAGTGCGCGCATAACGAGCAATTAATAATAATATTTTCGTCGTCGGGGTCAAACGCTTATCGAACAGTGCGTGTACAATAATAAATATATTGTTATAATGAATAGACGCTATTGTGCCACTGAGAACCACTGGTGAAATATATAAATGTATTTAAATAAAAAAAAATTATTTTGTTATATTATATTATTATACCGTAATAATATTATTATCCCGAAAGACTATGCACGCCCGCGTCGCTGTCCACCCACTCGAGTGTTCGTACCCCGGCTATACAAAACTCGCCAATGAATAATGAATCGGAGTGACTTTTTCGAGAGACGCGGTTACAATGACGAGAGTCCGTAGGTACACCAAAAACGTTATATTATTATACATTATTATTCTAATTTTAAATGAAAAGACCGCTAAACGAACGTACGAGACTCGGATCCGAACTGGCGAACGAATTTTATTCACACAGCGTTGATACAACGTCGTCGTCGTCGACGACGACGAATAATAATAATAATAATGTATTCTGAACGCATCACGAATACCAGATACAAAACCTTGATTGTTTATTATAGACCATCGTTGTTGTTTTTTTTTTTCTCCGATCTACATAGATCATCTAAACATTATTAACATTATATGATGAATACGGATCAAAATGATTTATTTTGCGTTTACCACCGTTGCGACCATATAATAGCTGTAGATCGAATACACGAAATCGGTGGTTTGTGTTTTAAAACGCGACGATAATATTGTATATATGTTTTTGCGTATTGTATATAGATCACTATTTCGGAAAAAATATTATTACATTCGCTGTTTATAATAATAATAATAATATTATTATTATTGCTGCTGTTGTTGTTGTTGTTGTTCGACTTCTCGTCGACTCCCGTACGCTAACCCAACCGTGGTCGTAGTCGTATATTTTGTAACCGTGCGAAGACAAAGAACGCCGGGCTTAAGTGCGCGCGGGTCACGCGTGACGGTCTTTGTGTTGTCGTCGTAGTCGTAGTCGTCGTCGTTACCGCGGTAACCTAAGGCGAGGAAAATGTGGAGGTGTTGTTTGTGGACCATCATCTCGACCCGAGAAGAGCGACAAGGAAAATATAAAAGATATACACACGTATTGCGGTGTACAATAAGAGAAAGAGATGGAAATATTCGTCGGACAGATATGCGTCTTATGTCGCAGTGAGTTTGCGTATACTTACGCCGTTAAATAGACCATTGTTTTGAGCAGTGTGTGCGTGTGTGTATGCATATGAATCGTCGAACCAATTAAAACCAACACGACGGGTACGAAAAATCATCCGACATCGGCCGAACTCATTAAGTATATCCAAACGAAAAATGTAACCAAATGTTTTTATGAAAAATATTACTTGCGTAATAATATAGTACTAAACACATAAAATAATTGCATTCAATGTTGGATCAAGTATGAAATCGGTATGTTAATTCGAGCAGAGAAGATATATATATTTTTTAAAAAACGAATTCCAATCAAATAAAATGTAAAAACGATACCTTCCAAGTATAAACCTACTCACAATATAATGTGATAATAATCCTATACCTAAGTTATAGATTTGATCGATGCGGATCGTTTTACTATAGCGTCATCAAAACGATAATAAATGCTATTAAAATAATACCTATAACCGAAATAAAATATACGACATGTTATTATGTTTTGAGCGTCGACGTGGAATATTCGATGACGCGATGTTCGTTGTGAAATCGTTACAGCTGACGGACGGCGACAATAATAGTTTTACCGTTGACTAACTCGAAACGCGAGATCAGAAATTAATTACAAGACGTTTGTTTGAGAAAATAATGTACATCGTAATATCGATTTGTACGAAAATACAACTCGTGTGTTTTCTAGAAATGAAAAAAAAAAAAAAAAAAATACAATACGTAAATAAAAAGGAACGGTACGACGTGAAAGAGCGCGTGGGAGTGGGCTGCTCGAAGCAAGCTGCAAGGTCACGCCGATGACCCTGGCCGTGTTGGAAACCGATGGCGGCGATGACGATGCCACTGTGTTCAAACGACCGGAGATCCGGCCACGGTTCGTTTCTCTGTCCTCGGCGTGTTTCGAAAAGAACAAAATGAAATTGTTCCACAGCAGTTAGTCGGTGGATAATGGCTTGTTACTCGTATTTATATACATATACTCGTACACATACGAACGGCGAAATGAAACTTGTCGGTGACAGTCGTAACTATACGGAGCAGTACCAATAATCTATAATTACATATCCATTCGGTGCCATTATTGGCCGATGGAAATATAGCTAACGCGCATTATGATCGCGTAAAATCATTTCAACCGTAATTATGTCCAAAAGAAGAAAAGAAAAAAAACCGATATTAATATTGAGTAATATCATTTTAAAAGTTAAATAATTATAATAAGATATTCGTTTTGTTACATAAAAGCCGAGAAACGTTACAAAACGATTGCACACAAAGCTACATGTAAATCACTGTGATATTCTATGACATTTGAACGTGACACATTTCTCGTCCGGGAAATCATCGTACGTTGGAAAATCGCGAAACGCAGCGTTTTTCGTGCGCAATGTGCGGTGCAGTGCAATTACGGTGCAGTCACGGTGTTACACCGAGTGTAACGGGGTTACGGCCCCGGTCGAACGACGCCACCGGAATAGAATGAGTGCTCCTCCTCCAGCAGACGGTCGTGTAAAAATCAGACAATGAAAACCAGATTGGCTTTAATTCGCTATTGTTTTCGATTCCGCCGTATTCACAATCCGACGCCGATCCGGTACGATTGGCTCTATCTGTACGAACGATCGATATTAGGCCCGATTGTTATTATTATTTCTGAAAAAAAAAAAAAAAAAATGGATCATCAGAGGTATTTTTTTATATTTTATTCATGATTAATTTCTATTTATTTTATTTATTTGTTTAGAATCGACGAAAATAATATAGCGATTGCAGCAGTAGAATTTTACCTAAACCTAACCACTTTTTGGCCGGGTGACAGCAGATCGCTATAATGCCAAAGTCGCTTTTATGATCTATTAAGCTTTATTGAAAATAATAATAGTATATACAGAACGTATTAAATGGCTCGGGGGCACACAATGGAAATGGCCATAAAAATAATAATAAATATACGAGTAAAATATTATGAAGAGAATAATATAATATTGTAATGGTGACGAGGAAGAAAAAAAAACCATCATATTTATTGGCAGTAGCTGGAGTTTGAGGCGTGGCCAATCTCAAAGACCGACCGTAACGCGTGACTGTCGTTGTTCGTGAGCTTTAAACTGACCATAAAATTGACGTTCCGCGAAAATAAAAATGTATAAATAAATGACTATACATGCGACGTATCGAAAAATATCCGTCCAAATCGGCCAAACGTGTATAAATAAATTCAGACTTGGGTAAAATATTTTTTAAACGTATTTGCAATAAATATTATTCCGATAAAAATATAATACTCGCTGAATTTAGAATTTACTATATTACTGTTGTTTTCAAACTTTTTTAATACATAGATGTTTAAATCTTAAGAGTTTCAAATACGCGTTTGAATATTATATTTCAATTTGAAATCATCTAGTATTTGTCTAAGGGAAAATTATTTTAAAATAATTCGAATTATGTTTGAAAAAATATCCCGAATGAAGTATTCGGAATACTCGAGATTGTTGAATATGTTATGTCATTTCAATGTTATGAACTCTCAGAATAGAAACACTACATACCGAAATTTGGTTTTGTTTCATTATAATTTATAATAGGTTTATAAGCACGAAATATGGTATATAAATACTCAAAAATGCATTAAGGGGGCGTATGGTGGTGGTGGTAGGGGGGGTATTTTGAGTACGGTTGTTTATGAGCGAATCGTGACCCGTGTGCCGAACAATGGCCCCGGAGCACTCTGAGAAATATTATGTTCATTCTACTTAATTAGTTTGCTTTTCGAAATAAAAAAAAAATAAAAAACAACAACAACCGACCGTCGCGTCGTCGTCGTCGTCGTCGTTTCATACAAAGAGCTCTCTGATTACAGAGATGTTTCGTCGGCTGAAGTGTGAATGGGTCGACATGGAGACCATCTGGACGCTGGTCACGTTCACCGCAAACGGATTTTCTACCTTCCTCACCGTTATAGTAATACATCGTTGGCACATGTATTATATATAATATTATCCTGTAACCAACGGGCCAGTTAAGTTGGTTCAAACAATGATATTGTCCGAGGAGAGTGCACGATTATACTTTATAATAATAATAATAACTAGGAGTTCAAAATTTAATGAGATTATATAGATACTATTCGGAAATGTTCATGATAAATGTAAAAACTAACTCGTCTGGTCAGAATATTATTCTATTTTCTGGTGTATTGACGATTATAATAATTCCTTAATTCGTTTAAACAGAGCTTTACATCTGTTTGATATATGTGGTCACTATAACTTTAATATAAATTAATATATATATAGGCATGTACTTTTTCACTTGTACTTTTGTGTGTATAAAAAAAAAATGCGCTATACAATGAAAAAATATCATCTTAAGTGATAGTAAAAACAATAAATAAAACACGTACCTAGTTCATGAATATAGTTTTCGATAATCATTTATGATTTTTAGAAATATTAGAACATTTTATGTAAACGTATGTGATATTAATCTAATAATATGTATGTCATTAACTTATCTATTCATACTCGATATCAATAATTTAGTCTTTCAATTTGTGTAGATTCGTTATACGTATAATATGATGAATTTTAATTATCGATTAATATGGGTGTATATATTATTTTATACAAAGTCAAATCTACAATAATTTACATACATTATGTACAGTAATTCAATTTGATCATGTGTCAATTTGATTTTCAATATTTGATCCCCGAGAACCCTGATTTTAAAAGTGTTAAAAATATAATTTGCTCGAGTAATGTAACGTAATAGACCGTAATAATAATATATTCAAACATCGATTCGTATTGTTCTCGTGTTATACATTTACGACGCGAGATTTAAATCATTCTGTATAACCATCATTTAGATATTTGTAATGTAACTATATCGCTGCGATATATAGAATATATACTTAAATGTTAAACGTACGAGAAAAATTATTTCCTATCGTCGCCAACAATCTCTACTTATAATATAGAAAAAAAAAAAAAAACGATTTATCGTCTCATTGTGAAATATTATATTATTATTAGCTGACCGACGAGTCGGTTTCTGTAGAGTTCGCGTGTGCATGTGCATCGAGCCAAAACTAAAAATATTTTCAATCTCCCACACACACACATAATATATACTGGCAGTGAGTTTTGCACACTCGCGTACGCCCCACGCACGCAACCCGTTTCATTATATATATATTTTTTAATATCCGGCTGGACACAGCGAACGTATACTATATTATTGCATCGGGTGGCGGCGGCGTAATTATCTTTACGCGCTGAATTATTACAATACCTACACGCCGTTCCTGTATAACACACACGCTCGTGTCCGTATAAAATATATTATTATTTTCATTATTCGAACCGCGTTTGTGTTTAATTGTATATAAAATATTGAACGGATAATAATATAAACTATATATATATATATAAGTACAATGTCGTCAGACGCGTATAAATATATATATATATGGTATTATTTAATAGCGTCGCCCGCGTCGTAGCGTGAACAGAAAGCCGCGTCCCGTCGCAGAGATCGCGGATCGAGATATTGTTTTTTTAATATTGATAATAATAATAATAATTCTAAAACAATCGTTACAGCATATATTATATATAGACCTGAGATCTGAGATCTAACAATAATATTATGCGATATGTGTGATACTGTTGCGGACCATCGGCCGACGATTTAATCATTGATACGTATCGATAACGGAATAACTGACACAACATTTTCGTCACGAGCCGTTCGTTATCGTTCGGTTCATTCCTTTCTAAAACGTTTTTACAATATTACAAACGTTAACGATAATATTGTAGAGACAAAAGTGCTGTTTGAATATTAAAAACCCGATATTGTTGATTGAAAATTAATTACCATATTATTTTCTAGTAATAATACTGTGTGCATATATTTTATTTTTACTTTTATTTCGACCGACGATTAATAACACAATTTTTTAAACGTGCGATACGGTGTTTTAAAATACAACGTGCGTAATTAAACTTAAATTTACGATTATGTTTTTTTTAATAACACGTTTGATAACTACTAAAATTTATAATAATAAAAAAACTGTTCTAATTTATACACGTTATATGCGTTCATGCCATGTGACAATGGCAGTTTTCTTTATCAGTTCGTAAGGGCCCCGCATATAATGTACACGTAACATAAAAAAAAAAAACAAAAACAAATAATAAAAAACACCAGCTGCACCGATTGTTCCGGTGTGCGTTACACGCGGTGTCATCTAACCAATTTCGTGCGAGTGGGTAAACACACAGGTGGAACCCGACCCGTGATAACACCTGCACTAATATTAACAAAATAAGCTCCTACAACACTATTATCATCGTGCGGTTTGTTTACAACGAATATAATATGCATATTATATAAGTACGTCACGAGTATTATTATAGTTGTAACGTACAATTTTTTCGACGACAATCATCGCGTTTTTGTACTACGAAATACAAAAAAAAAAAAATTACACCGAACTATATATAATATGCTACGCCGTAGCTCTACGGTTCTTCGCGACTCGGTTAAACACCGAGATTTTTATTTATTCTTTTCCATCTCTACGAGTCCCTCAGGCTATCCGTTTACGAGTTATTAATATTATATAAGAGGCGCGAATACGTTGATACATGAAAGTCGAGAGTGACGAGAAAGAACGTATATATATTGTATGCAGTAAATTAAAAATGTTGGAAACGCGAACATTTATAATTCAAGAGATCATTTAAAGTTTTACACAGGATTGACCCACCTCATCCTGCCCACACTGTTTTCTGTTAATATACTGTATTCAGTGAAGTACTTCATTTTGATAAGTTGCACATTTTTTTTTTTTTTTTTTTTTTTTTTTTTTTTTTTTTTTTTTTTTTTAGTTTGGTGTTTCCTTTTGATGGTCGTGTCATTAAATATTAATTTTCACTGGTTTAGAATTTCAGATTGCTAGTTGCCACTGTTTACTGCATGGGCGTATATTATTATAGAGTCTAGCAATATTCGAAAAAACCATTTAAAATATTTCTCTACGTTTATTTTATGTTATTTGAGTTCTGTCTGTTCAGAATTAAGCAAACAGTGTTCTGGCGGGTTGGTTTTTTCGTTGTTTTAATACGAAATGTAATATTGGATTGGATTTAATGACGTAACAGACCCGTTAAATCTTTTATAAAATCATTATCGACAATAAAAAAATAAAAAAATATGTATTCTAATATAATGGTTTATTTAAGAATAAATCTATTTGAATAAAAAGGGTCAATTTTATTGTTTGGTTTTTTTACAATAAACGGTATTATGTGAATGATACAGGTTTATACGTAATGTATACTATTTATTATTTTATTAAACGACAATCCTTGAACGACTTGACAAAAAAAATCATAATCCATTGAAGTATGAAAAAGGTATATATTTGTTTTCATATAAAAAACAAATATCTTTATCGGAAATCAAATTGTACGAGTATGTTTCGTTTGAGAATAGTACCTAGTCTGTATAAATTTGATAGTCATTATAACTCGGTATTGTATTTTAAATGAGATTATTCAAAACAAATGAATAATGTATTTGGATTTTTATCATTATTTACCTATAAAAAAATTTTTTTATTTCAATCTAATTTCCAAAACGTTCCAAAACATATTTAGCTGTATTACAAGCGTAAAAATATATTCAATATCCATTTCCGTCTCAATATAAAATAAAAAATAATATTCTTATTCGATGATATTATTTTATGCCTATTTATGTTCAGAACACTTCATGTGATTTATTCCCGTGTCGATATTTCTTTATTTTACTCAATATACATAATATTATTTTGTTTTGTTGAATTAAATTTAAAATAATACAATAACAAGTCTATTGTTGTTGTGTATGTGTATCGTATTGAATATTGATCATGGAATTTATAAAAAAAAATATTGATGCTAATTTTCTTGTGTCAAAATCAAACATAATATTTAAGGAATAACTTACTTGTAAATTTTACATACGTGAAACATCCATAAAAATATATAAATAAACAGCATTATATTTCTCGAGCGCAACAGGCGGACGAATAAACTACTGATGACTAATTCTTTAGGTACAGAACTATTGAGTACCTCGTATTTAATATAACGAATATGAATTCATAAAACATTTGTAAATAATGAGTTATTTCGCTCATAAATAAAAATCAATACGTATTTCAATAATTCAAAAACGTTCTCTACATGTATAATAATAATAAAAAAAACTTTAATGATATATTTTTTCAATTTGTTTTTAAAGATTTAAATATATTTTTTGGTAAGTAAGATTACTAAGTATTCCTCGTTAGACTTTGATGTTTTGTTTATAAATATTATTCCCTTTAACGTTGAACAATTTATTTTATATCACAATATGATTTACACACATGCCTACAATGTGTGTCGGCAAATAAATTTTCACTATTTGTTATAAAATTATATATTATTGTCTTATATAAAAAACTGGAATTTTACACAGATATAGGTATACTACTTATGTACACTAACCCCGGTTACAAACGTGAGGCTTTCGTGGTAATCGCATCGCCAGTTGTTTTACAAATCGCCCCGGCGGAGTATTATTTACTTTTCTCGCGGGATTCTCGACCATGTGCATTTTGGCACGAGCCCAATCTGACAATATTGCCTAACCGTAGACAAGCAGCAGCTGTTTTCCTCGCGAAAATAAAAAATAATTTTGCTAATAAAATTTATATAACAACATATGTCTCTTTACAATTTTAATTTTAATTACACTTCTATTATTAGCATTATTTTTCGTATTATTATAAAATATGCGAATACATTACATAAGCAGTTGCGTGATTTGATTATTTATCATAAACTAATAAAAATATTGAATAAACAAAAGAAAATCTAAATAGAACTATACATTCACTTGACTGGGAAATAGTATATCTACTTTAGTATAGACAACAACGATAATATAAAATAAATACGATAAGTAGTATAATCATTGGAAGCTATTGGAATTTGAGATAAGAAAACGGTTTTTTTATACTTTAGATCTAAAATTACATGCCATACAGTTTTCCTACAGTTAATTATTAATTAACTGAAAAATAATGCATTTTAAACGCACGATTTAGGCAAGTAATTAAAATATGTTTAAAACAATATATATTTAAGACAAACGTGTACACTGTACACAACGCTGCATGTCTAATATTTATATTATATTATGACGTATACTGCAATATTATAATCGGTTGCTGTTAATTATTAATTGCTATTAATATTATAAACGCAATTGTAATATAGTGCGCGAACGAAATAAATAAAGTATGTAGTGAAGTGAGATAAATTAAAAACATAATGACGCTATAAATTTAAAAAAAAAACCATTGCCTTCGACTTGTTCTATGATACTAATTATTATCATTGACTTGGCTCCGCTGTGTTTACACATTTTCTCTGAGAGATACACAAACAACTGCATCTCATCAATTATTGCAATACTATCCGTGACCTGTGAGTTATAACAATATATTGTGAAATACTTATTTTATATTATTAGAAACTAATTATTGTAATTAATTTTGTTTTTATTCATTTTTGAATTTCCGAAAAATAATTTGTTTCTCTAAACAATTCAAACGAATGTAACAAATTACAATGTCAAATACTTCTTACCATGTTATTTTTAATATTTTTTTGCCACTAAAATATCTTTTAATATTTATACACGATTATTACGATAATAATAATATATTCGAATAGGAATTATTAAAATCGCATTACCTTAACCAATTAAACTAACATTATACGATTTTCAAGATCATTAAACATTAATATTCAATAATATGTATAGTTGTAAATTATGTTCTAAACTAATATTATCACGTACAGTAACAATTATAAGAAAAATAAAAAATGTAATTAAGAATATTACTGAAATAATGAAATGATAATTAATTACCTATATTATATTCATCAATTTATCATTAATAATTTTTAAGTAATAACCGTTATAACAAAATATCTCGCGATATAATTATAAATTGGATCATTACAACACAGAATAATTAATATAGATAAAATATCAGAGACTTAGAAGATAAACGTGTACGTTTTTTTTAGAATTATCTTCGATTATAAATAATATGATATAATCAATGGCGTAATCATTTTTCAAAGAAAATCAATTTTCTAAACACTAATGTATTTAAAAGTAAATATAATATGTGTAATGTGTATATCAGTGATTTTATAATAAATCTTTGGTATATTGGTAAGATATATTATGTTACAACTAACCCCAATTTTTATGTTCTCGATTTTAAAACTTAACCATATTTTATCGTTCTTCGTACATAATAGTTATATGTATAACACTGAAAACTGAATCTATATAAATATCATATTTAGATATATATTTCAATATTTATAATTTACAATTAAAAAGTACTGATTTTTTACATTTTTTTCATTTGACAAATTTAAAAACATTTTCGCGTAGGTGATTGGTATCATATAGTCGCTGAAAACTGTTTATTATATTATTATTATACCAAAATGTATAAAACTCTCCAACATATTTTATTTCCATCGGAAATCATGAGGAAATAAATCAATTTCCTAACGTTAAAGCGCAATTATTTGTTAAGATATATTATACACATTTTCCATAGGATTTTCTATTTCCGGTCCAATGTTTCCGTATTAAGAGTTATTTTTCCTATATACCGTTACCGTGTCATGCTATATAACTCTTACTACTATAGGTACTATACTATATCAATAAAATTTTCCCATCTATTATAATGAAAAGCTCACTGTGTTTAAATTGAGAGCGATTCTTTTTTCCCCTTTTTCTCGTTTGTTCGCATTCGAATTTCGTCGTCGCAGATACAAAATAAAAACGCAACAACACAATGTACGTTAAATCGACCGAACTAAACTGATAAAATAAACGTATACATTTATTTATCATTCACCGCTACCACTATTATTGTATACCTACTCAACCGTCATTACCTCTGTAAAATATGTGGTAAATCGTATTTTATTGTATAGACACGATAATAATTAACATTTTTATATCGTTCATTTTCGTTTAGAAAAAAAAAACAAATTCGAACTTAATACCCTAATAACTTATAATATTATACACCAATAGACTGGCAGTGTATATCAGACAAAATATTTTCGATAAGAAATAAACAAATTATAAAACCAAAGACAGCAAAGTTGAACCAATATTTGTAAGGATTAAATTGTTTTGGGAACATCATAGCTGGTATTGGAAATGTTAGTACATTTTATTTCGAAAAATTAAACAAGAAACACGTATGCGTTTTTTTTAAGTTGTGATGATGTACCTAGATTATAAGATCGAATGGATTCATGAACATGAATCGAACTTGTATAATTTATAGAAAATTGACGGGAATACAGTTTAGTCCGGTCGGAAATGGACCACTCGTGGATCATGTATACCATTATTAATAATTAATGGTAACAGTTCAGCGTGTCACAAGCCATAAATAAAAATATGTTTTTAATGTCCGACAACATGTATAATATAAATTTTACGCGTCTCGTGTATAATAATAATATTATATTTATAATTATTTATATAATAGTTAATGTGTCCAATACATAAACACACACACACACACACACACACACACACACACACACACACACACA
>CM023357.1:6276869-6384834 GCA_013282895.1 Eriosoma lanigerum | reverse complement strand
CACACACACACACACACACACACACACACACACACACACACACACACTGTACAGGTAAACGAACTCGTTGCGGTAGTAGGCAAAGTATAATAAACAATAAAATATATTATATTATACAGCTACCGTTTGAGATAATCTTTTCTTTTTTTTCTCCTTTTTCATTTATGCCCCGTCGTCATTTAAAAATCGCTTAGGCTCCGTCATTAAAGCCTGTTTTTTTATTTTTATAATTTTATTATTATAACCCTTTTTTTTAATCGCTCGTTCTGCTATTCCACGTGTAATAACAATATTACACTACTACGAGTCTAGTTTTTAATAATAATAATAATATTATTATTATATTGATAGTCTCGCGGCTTCGTCGTGACACTGTAATATATTATTTCATACTATACCGACCGACGACGTGGCTGCTAATGACACCAAAAACGGTATGTGCCACCCGCGTAAATTTTCCGAACTTAATTACACCTGTTGGCTGTTGTGTATGGTACACCGTACACGTGTGCGTTTCATGTAGTTAATTATTGTTCCCGTCGGACATATTGTGACCGTATTTTATTTTCAACAACAATCTCATCGGTTTCGAATCCGCGAAAGGGCCGTGTTTTTAGTTAAGTTAAATACCTAACATACCAACGTGTTGAAATTAGATACTAATATTACTTAAGTGAACTATAGTCTATAATAATATTATTTGGGCTGTAAATTACTCGGCAAATTATAAAGATAATTTTTATTATTAATTTTTGATTATACTTGACGATAGTCGTTATAATTTTATATTAAATTATATACGAGTAGTTTTTGAAAATTGCATAATATTCTAGAATAGTAATTTTCTTGTTTAAAATTTAAAGTCGCCTTTACTGTAGATAAAAATTTGGTTAAACTATAAAATAGTTAAGATAAAAGAAATACAATAATAGGTAACGAAATATAACTTTTGAAACAAATACTTCAAGACTAATTTATGGTATTTTATTTACATTATGTATATTAACACTTTCCAAAATAAATTATGAAGCAACTTTAAATGTTTAAATCATGTTCCTAATAAATATTCAATTTTTTAGATTTGTAATTCTCTTTCGTAAAATAAGATCTAATATTAATTTTCATCGTATAACTATCACCCTAAACGAAAAAATTTAGTTTTTTTAAGTTTGTTTTTTCCGGTCAAAAACGATTTTCACATTCGATCGAAAACAACATAACATGCAAGACGATATTTTAACCGTGTTCGAATAGCGACCTATGACGGAAATTAAATTAACGTTAGATATTGTATATTATAAACCATATATTTATACAAATGTCCATACAACTATACGATGATATATCTCGTGTCACGGTAGTCCAAATCCGATGTTATGGAAATTATTGTAGAATGTTTAGAGGAAGAGAGAATGATCGAACAAGAAGTGAATCGATAAAATAGAGAGTAATAAGAAGATATTTGGTGAGCACGGATAAGATGTAGAAGATGGATATTTATGATGGAGATGTAACGTATAGGACTAGAATGGCCGACAAGGGCGCCATTTAAGGGTGAGCAAGATGGACCACGGTTCTTTTATTTTGTATTTTATCGCGCTCATACATAATATGCAAACGCCACCTTCGTAATCTTCTATAACATGGATTTATTATACTTTTGCATATTTGTACCATTTTGTCGTTGATGTTATTGTGTCTTTGTGATTTGTTCAAAACAATGATATACGATTTATAAAATTGTTACTAAAGAACCATAATACGTTCCTAAAAAATGCATCGTAAATGAAGTTGTTAGTTATTAACATAATTTTAATATCTAACTAAATTGGACCGATCGCTCCTCCGATAAAAATACTGAAACGGCGCCCCTGGTGGCCGATCCCATATAGTTCAACAGTTGGTAGCGGGTATATAAGACGAAGAAGAAGACGGTAATTCTAAATCGAATACAAACTTTCCGACTGTGTAATAATATAATGGTTGTAAAATATTTGTACGCGGGTTGTTCAGATTTATTCGAAATTCAATTGTTTTCGTTTTTTTCGTCCTAGAAATATGTGTGTTATGTTTTATTGAAATACGTTGTAGCGCATCACAAAGTTCTTCCGCCGGTGAACGCGTATAGTCTGGATCGACGTGACGCGTACGTGTCTAACCGATGAAAAATATACATTTCCGTCGCGTCTCCACTCTCCAGCATCATCAGGGGAATATCGGTGGGGGGGGTGGGGTGGGGAGGGGAGGAGAGAGGCGAAATCGAATTCAATATTGCGTCGCGGTTGAGCGTGCCCGGTTTCCTGTTACCGATGATGCGTTTTTCGTCAGACACACACGACACACGTGTTTCACATATCATATAGGTAGATATACGAATGAAAATAATGCAATCGCATCGCGCTCGTTATAATAATACAATATCGTCACAAACGCAGTTTTCACTATACCGTTATAATATGGTAAAAGTAAGCAATATAATATTATTATTATTATGATACAATATAAAGTACACGTCGTTGGATCGTATAAAATAAAAACGCTAGTACCCCGCGTAGGTGCATGATAAAACAACGCGGCGACGTTACGTATAATAATATTGGCGTGTATAGTATTATTATTTTTATTACAATTTAACGTACATTATTTGCTCAGTACGCCGCGGGACACGAAACAAATTATATTAATATTATTATTATTGAAAAAATAAAGATTACCGCGAAACACGTAAGGAACGAAACCTATTTATCCGGCGATTTCGACGAGAAAATCATAATAATATAATAATTCAAAAGTTTCGTTACGCGCCATACCGACCACGGATTATAGCGCGGACAGATTTACCGATCTCACGCTGGTTAATGATACCATCGCGACCAGAACTGTTGCTGCTGCTGCTGTTACTGTTGTTGTTGTAGACTTAACGCGCACAAAATACTGAACAGAAAAAAATATATATATTAATGAGTAGGATCGTTATAATATTGTGTTGTTCCCATTATTATTATTATTATCATCATCATTATTATCATTATCACCATCATCATCAGCTGTGAGTGTATAAAATCTGAATTATTTTAATATAATATTATAATAATCATTATTTTATTATTATTATTATTATTATTATTATTATATTAGACAGCGTGTGTTATAAATTTCGAACGTTCGCCGACGTCGTTACGATAATAATCGGCTACCAATAAAAAAAAATAATAACAATAATGATAAGACCACGCGTGCATAATACAAATTACTACATATTTAACAAGGCACTTCACTTAGTGCTTTATAAAAAATATCTTCGAAAATTCGGACGTAACAAAATTAGTTTTAAAATGTAATATTTTTATTTTTTTGTAGCTCGAAATTCATCATTTTCATAGATATTGTTTGTTTTTTTATCTTTTCATCAATTAAAGTATGAATGTGATATAAAATGTTAAAATAACATTAACATGTTTTTATAATATCAAAATATTTCATTTGTATATTTCATTTATACATTAAAAAACAATATTTTTACGCGAATGTCCATATATTTAAATATTATTAACCACATGTTGTATTATTGAAGCTTATCTGTTTTTTACGTAGATTTAATACGTACGTTTAATTAATATAAGTTTTTTGTCATATATTTTTTTTCCAACCAATATCCGAATTAATAATTTTTCTGTACCTAAGTGTTTGATTTGCTCCAAAAAAATATTTACACGTATCTAACGTCGGCCGACGAACGCGTAAAAAAAGTGCTGCCGCGTTTACGGTTATCCGATTAGTTATGTACCGATGTAATTCAAACACTTTGAACTATATTAGTTATATAATAATGTATATTTTGTGTTTCTCTATTTTTTCATTTATTTCCACGCATACAACGCAAACGCGAGGACGGTCGACGTTGTTTAATTAAACCGTCGGAAAGCGGTTAACCACAATACGAAATGCAAGGTCATACATTTTGCATTTAGCATATTATTATACAATTTTATAACACGCACATGTTGCTTTTTAACTAAAAATTATAATTTTTTTTTTTTTTACAAACGCACTAGTTTTATATAAATACCTAATGAAATATTGGTCAACTCTCACACAAATATATAATAATAATATAATAATATAAAATATAATATAATATAATATATTATATTATATATAATAATATGTATGTGTTAAATACAAATGTACAATATTGATAACGATAAATTCAAATTTTCTTTTTTTAGTTCGGGTAAAAAAATTATTTTATATACGTATATATTTATATATGTACATACCTATACATTTTTTATCACATACTGTTTTCATAATGTTTGGTACATTTTATATTTCTATAGTTATGAATGTTATAATATAGTTGTAAACTATCGCTTCATTTTATTTTTGGTTTTTACACATTAATTATTTTACATACATGATCTTTTGACTTCAGGTATTTCACTGAGAATATGATTATTTTTTGTCTTATTTGTACGACTATTTTTTATGTTTTGTTCAAAAAAAATTTAATGGAATACCGGCTATATTCTTTATGATAGAAGCAAGGGAATATAATATAATAACCAAAAAATAAAAGTAGATTATATTTTCGGTACATAATTTTATTATATAAGTATCTTGAACCTTGTATCAAATGGTATTTGTCCCAAAGACTCTTTCAAATCTGATTCAAATGAACCACCAAATCTAGTGTAACCAATAATTTTATCATACCTAACAAAGTTATACTAATAAGTATAATGTATTTATTAAATATTAAGTAATTATCTACATTATTTCATTATATTCTATTAAAGTCCTCTTTGTGTATTTTAATAAATAATAACATATACATTAATATATTAGTATGACTTATATTTTCCTCGACGCATATACGATAATTGAGTTAGGTAGTTTAACTTTTTTTTTTTTAAAAAAAAAAAACAAAGTTCTACATTTAAAACTACAAATTATTAGATTGCTTACAAAGTTGTTCAACATGTATCTATATGTACTTATAATAATGAAATTCAATTTAAAAATGTGCCTAAACGTTATTTTTGTCATTGAAACAATTTTATTTTTATTTTCTATTTAATAAAATGATTAAATGATACTAAATTCGGATTATAATTAAAATAGAAGATGTAACTAAATGTTGAGTAAATTCAATTCAAATATTTTCATTATAAAAGTTTTCATTCGTTTTTTAATTTAAATTATTTAGTTTCTCATCGATTTAAACATTGAAAAAACTAATTATGGAATCATTCTCTCTGGTAATTATTGTCTAAATCCCTATGGGTAAGTTAGTTTTGAATTTCCATCGCGGCATCGTTATGTTAATGGATATCATTATATCAAGTGCACTACCTATATACTATGACATTATCGATATATTTATTACATAAATTCACGATTTACGTATATAGCCCATCGTATATTATATAGATCGTGACGTGGACGGTGTGGGAATTGTCTCGAGTTCAGGTCGCTAGTGTTCGTTATTAGCGTGAACGCAGGTCATTTTCTAGGCCGGGGCTTAGGAGCTCGCGGATATTCATTTCCGTCATAAGCTATAAAATAAAAATAATGTGAATGTAGAATATTGTAGACCATGTTTTTTAATCTTATTATAGCGTCTCTGATAGAAAATAACCAATAAGAGTGACTCTGGATAGTTCTGGTTGGAATTCGGTTTCCGTCATCATCGATAGAAATGAAGACATAAAAAACCGGTTAATTTGTTTTCCTTAAAATATTTCGATAATGAAACCTATAATCATTAGATTTCAACACAAAAAAATAAAAAAATTATATTACATTATTATCAGTTGTTAAAAGATGCAATCAAACGAATGCCATTAAAATGTGATAATACGTAAATATTAACCATTATATTTATATGTTCTAAAATCTAATTTATCCATTGATAACATAATTTTAAAATGTTTAAACTTTACAGTAACGAGTACTGAAACGACACTTGTCATTTATTTTCATGTTATGTTATTTATTTGTATATCTACTCTTGTTCTGCGTAGTAACATGCAGCGATGACATTACGAAATATATTTAGTAAAGCGTCATTATTAAACAAAATTAATGATCCGGGTGGTTGAGAGATCGTATTATACACAGACGAATCCAGGATATCGTTTTAAAAAGTGTTTTGTGTACCTACAGATGAATTGTTATTTATTTTTTCAATGTTAAAAGAATGTTTTAAACATTCCAAACGTGGCATTTTAATCTGCGCAAATAGTTTAGTCACGAATACTATATAAAAAATGTTATCTACAATAAATTACAATCAGTTTTATACATTTATGTTTATCATAAATAATGCCGAATAATTTACTATATTTTATTAACTAAAAACGATCACAACTATTAATAATATTTAACTGGCAACTAATAGTCTAAATAATAATAACTTGTGAAAATAAATTGAAATATAAATAAACTTAAAAAAAGTGGAAAATGAACGATTAATTATAAATACATATTTCCAATAGTAACATTAAAAAACAAAAATTATAAAAAAGCTATTTTCACCTCCGTGTGACAGACATTTTGTATATTAGTATTATTAATTAATTATTATTTTAATTTTAGGAATTGGTCTGTAAAATGTTTGGAAAATGACATGAATTGAAATTGTTGCGTAAAACTGTAAGTAGTAATTATATTATATATTGGTTTTGTTTACCTATTATTTGTTTTGTAGTATATTATAGTTTCGTTTCTATTTGCTTTAAACAATACTTACTACAGTACAAAATACATAATATTATAAAAATAATTTTCGTTCTTAAAACAACTTACAGTGAATTATTTAAAAATTACAACTGTTCTAGGTTAGGTTAGGTTATTTGTGTATAGAGTATATTTTTCGTCAATTGAATATTGTACTGACCGACTAATGGTTTAGCTAATATATGGTGTCATTGACAATATACGGTGACGTCATCAAGGCGTAATAATTACATTCTTTATACAATGTATTATCATAGTTATTGTCATTTGTCACTGATTATATGAAAATGTAACTACGGCAAATATAATAATTAGAGTTAGAGTAGGTACTAAATTATTTACACGTAAATTTAAATAAAATTAAAAAAACCGTATCGCGTGTGCTATAATTATATTAATTTTATTCTTTTAGTTTTTTTAAATTACAATAATTGTAACAGAAAAAAAATATACACTTGTCTAAATAACCACTTCGTTATATGCAATACCTTTAGGTACCTAAATATAGCAAATTTACCAAAATTGTTTCTTTTTCTAAAAGTTTTAAAAACCATAAAATATGAAATATTCCTTTGTTTGACATAAATTTTTGAGGTAAAGTTGCCGACACGCCTCCATGAAAAACAATAAAGCCTTAACTATAATGTCGTGGTAGGAAACACTAAAACGGAGTGAACAAAAGCTGGCTAGTGGTCGTGTCCAAAAAGTTTAAAAAGTTATACATGTACACGCAATGACGCGAGAAAAGGCTAGTACCAAAAAGCGGTGATCAATCGTGTAAGACTATACAATCGAATATTGACCTACCTAGTGAAAAGTTTATGAAATCGAAAAAGTTTCTCTCCAGTATTTTAAGGGTACGTGAGTTTTGTTCCAAAAATAGAAGCTTTTATGGTGCATCGGAATAGTAATAAAGATTGAAAAGCATGAGTCGTAAATTTCAAGGTTTTTATTAAACAATTCTAAGGTATATGCTAAGGTGAAAATTTTGTTATAAAACTTATTCCATATAAATGGAAGCCAACTTTTAAATTTTTGTAATTTCAATTGAAAGTAGAAGCTTGCTTTAATTTATAATATTCGGAAGGCCTACATATTACATATTATATATATTTATATATATACCTACAAGGACGATTTGCATTTCATAAGAAATAAAAACTGTCTGAAACTAGTAAAAAAGTTTTACATTTATTTATTTATTTCGATTCGAGGAAAACTTTTTCCATGTTTAAATATTGTATCCAATCATGAGTCATGCAGCGTTTTATGCGAGAATTGTTTAAATTTACTGAAATTAAATTTGTGATATTCGACTAAATGACAAATAAAATATAATTTATGTTGTGTAAAAATATAAATAGATAATATATATTAAATGTGATACACAAATTATTATTATTCAAAGGTTAGGTTAGTTTTTATCACTTCATTTTTTGTTTAATTTTCCAAGTGAATATTATTAATATTAAACAATATTGAGAACTTAGTTTCCTTGAAATCCGATCTAAGTTAAAAATTAACCATAAAATATTAACAACTTGTCTATCGGTCGAATCGTATTATAAAGTCTGGATAGAATATACAGATGTAACTATTGTTGTCATACTATAATAATATACGTATACTATATATTTTTTGTAAATATTTATTTAAAAAGGGTGTAGTAGTCGAAAAACTGTATGCGTGTAGGTTAGGTTATACAAACGAAACGTGTTGAACCTTCAATCGTATTTTAAATATAATTTTCCGAGTTCTTCGAATTACTCTGGTTTACGAAATATATTATTTCGTTCGACGCCGTTTAAATTCGAGCACGATTGGAGAAATTGATTTATAATTGATCTCATATACATAGTATGTGTTTAATGACGTTTATTATAATTAATTATCTTTCGCATATCATTAATAATAAATATATTATATTGTCATTGTATATCGTCATCATCAGATGATACACGACGTCGTTACTAGATTTTACTTGATATATATATAGTTTGTAACTTGTAGTCTACTATGAACGTGGATCGTATAATTATTTATTAACACAATAATACTGTGTTATCGGCCATCGACAGCTGCTATATCTCGTCTCTATGACTATTTTATTATGCCATTGTATTTTAATACGTATACAACGAATAATATAAAATAATGTGTACTTACATAATATTATAAGTGTGTGACGATATGAATTTGACATGCCTACGTGTATAAAAGAGGTACGTGCTAAATTCATAAATTTTGACGTATATAATACTATAAAAGTATAAAACCAACAGATAAGCTTTTATGTCCGGTGTACACAATAACGTTCCATAAAATCCCTCGGGGACTATATTATATCTATAATTCGGAAATTCTGGTCACAATAACGTAATTCTCCGTTGGGTTTATATATCGATAACTGTTATTATTATTGTCAATCATATTTTATTTTATCTATTCCTCCTCTCATTCGGAAAGTGGGTGTATTTTTCAAAGTAACGCGTACATGCAACGGAGAAGTCGTATATAGAGGACAAGAGCAAGACAGAAAATAACAATAATAATAGTATAATCGTCGTTGTCGTGGTCTGGCGCGATTAATGTTGGAAATGTATTTATTATACGCTAGTTTGCCGCTGTCTTTGGGATATTATGTGGATAATAGTAATACGAATTATATATATATATTTTAAAAAAAAAACTAAGATTTTCCGTCTTCATATAATAATTCTGTGGTTGAAAATCGCTTTTTTCTCGGCCAGAGGCTCTATAAATAATCGTATATCTGATGAGATAAAATAATAAAACATTATATCCAACAACAAGAACACTCCCGGCGGACCGATACTAACGTGTATGTCGCACACCGTATGAAGAACAAGCCAATTGTTAGCGTTGAGACAATGGAAATCAACCCTTGGAAATGTGCCAGAGACCCTTGCATAAAATGCTTGCGATTGCAACCGCTCGGTTTACGATTGGCTCATTAAAAATATATATCAATACGTCTCTAGTGCGCGCAAAAATAATTTTACAAGAAAACGTCTACATTTCCAATGGGAAATTTGTCATCTCTCTCTTTATTGTGCGTAATATCTCCCAAACGTCTTCTTAATGGTGTATTACATATAATTAATTTATAGCGCAGCACTTCATAATTAAAAAACATTAATAAAAAATAAAAATAAATTATTATTTTGATGAGTGACAGATTAATAATAATTTTCGGATAAATAAAAATTAATGAGTTTTAAAAAATACGGTTATTTTAATATTCACTCCATTGCGTACAAATAATGTGATCATTATTTTATATTTTGTTTATAGATCCAGTAGAACGATATGCAGTTCTATACCAACGTTTTTGGTAAGTACACAACAAATTAAACATTAATATTTATACACGACTATTTTGAGAAATATGTTATCGAAATAATATAATATGATATTCGATCACATCCAGTGACCTGTGGAATAATACGTTAGTCTAGCCGTCCAGTCATCAAACAATATATTTTTTTATGGGAAACGGTGATAATAAAATAGTCGTCATTTTATTCCACACGAGCCCAATAAAACGATAGCTACAGAACATAAGATTTCTCCTTCCCCCGCGCGTAGTAAATTAATATTTATACCGCGTACAACAATATATTATAATAATATAATACTTTACGTTGTTTATGTGAAAATTGGTCGTTTTGTGAATTATTCCTATACTGAATTTTATGACTGTCGTTTTTCTAGTTACAAGCGGTTATAATAATTGTATAATGTGTGTGGGCAGTCAATTAAATAAGCCCTCGACGGGACGAGTTTAGACTACCGCTACTATAATATTGTAGACTAAATGATTCTCAACCGTTGTGTTGCAGTCTTGGTTCAAGGGTGTCGCAAAATTATCGACTAATACAATATTTCGACATTTATTTTATGTCCATATCATTTATAATTGACTTTGGGATTTGTGGTAAACGCGAATTGCTGATAAGCCGAGGAAAACAAATTTTCTAGAAATTGCTATTATTTCTTATACCCATTGAATGAACTTCGAGTAATCTAGAATCGACGAATACAAATCTGGAAATAACAAATAATATGTTCATTAAGCTGTTTTATAAGGGCTCTAGGTTTGAGAACCACTGATAAAGTGTGTAAGCTGTAGCATATAGTATATTATAGATAGTATTAATGTTAATTGTCAGCTGGCCCGTGCAATTAAGTAAACGCTCACCGCATTGACCGCCATAATATATTATGATATGGTGTACTATTATAATATGTGACCGGTGGCAGTTGTGGTGATAATTTGTTTATATAATAATATAATATTAATATTTTATTGGTACGATGTTTTAAAATATTATACCGGTTACGTCATAGTTTCACGCGATGACATCGGTTCGTAAACTGTGAACACAATAATATTGCATTACGATAAACTATAATTTATTATATTAACAATTCAAAACCCGAGAGAAATATATAAATAAAAAAAAAAATTATAACCATAATATCGAAGTCATTTACTTATAAAATATTATAATATATAAGATCCTAGAAGCGAAAATGACATGTTTTTAAATTGTCAATTTGATCGACTTAGCTGAGGTATCGATTTATGAGAGTTCCGAGTATATTGGCTTACAATATTAGAAAATAAAAATGTAGATTTGCGCATCATTGAAATACTCGGAAGAAGAAAAATGCCGTTTATATTACATAATATATTATAAATCATACAGACTATATAATATAATGCGGCGTATTATGCGGGAGGTGCAGGATATTATAATAATAACATATTTAATATTCGTGTGAATTTTTATGATCGTTTTTAATATAAGTTGAATGATTGCTAACGATTATGGTAAAAGTAAACTAAAATATACACATTTGCCCCCTCAAACCCCTAAAATTATTTTTTAATTGTTTGTACATTATTGTCATTATAAGGTTGTTTTGTAAATATATTTATTGGTTATTTTCAATTACCACAACTCACAGCATCCAAAAATAAAATATTTAATTATAAAATCCTAAATGTAGTTTGTTTAATTTTTAACAATAAAAAACATTAGTTATAGGTACCTCTACTTGCTGACTTTTTTAATTTCAAAATAATTGTTCTCATTTTTTTTGTACCGAATTGAAATATTTCGTGAAATTTAAAAACATTTAAAACTTCAATGTACCTACTCGTACGTGTATTGTTCACCTCCTCTGTATTCAAAACGTAAAACCTGTCACGACATCACGCGTACAAATCAGACAAACAAAGGCGAAAAAATCAAAAAAAAAATCTGCAAACTCAACAGTCTCTGCACTTTGATAATAATATATAATATTGTATTAATTCGACTAGGAATCGAAATCGCGAAACCCCTCAAAGCACACATTATACAACAACGGCGGCGACGGGGTTGGATTACACAAAGGAAATGGAGTATTTCGCCTGTGTTCTTCTGCCGCATTTTAATATACGTAATCTCATCTCGCTAAGGGTCATTTAAAAATGAACGGGAACAAAATGTATTTTCGGTCCAATTAGGACCGGTCTTTTGTTCTCGTCGTATTTTTAGTAAAGCCCTCCATGGTCTATACGACGGCGGTTAATTACTCTTCAGTGTGCTGCCGTAGTCGGTTTTTTTTTTTTCAACCACCCTCTCGATAAAATGTTTATTTCGCACACCGAAACAGATTTTATATTTTTATCGAACACTTATATTAACAAAAAAAAAAAAAAACAAAAAATTTACGATATCCGTCTTAACATTTTCACCGACGGAATAATAGACAATAACGATAACGTTACTATGTACAATATGCGCAGCAGCAGCCAACTGCAGAAAACGCAGTCACCACCGTACCCTTACGCGCGACGATAAATCTCTTACCAGACCCGACTGTAGTAAAATATCGACCGACCGTCGCGTTTCGACGGGAGACCGGGATTTAATGGACTCACGGGGCGGTACAGTTCGACACCCGATCACATTTATACATAAGATATTACTATCACAGCGTGTTCGTGCGTAAAATTTATGTTCGCGTGAATATCGTTTTCGAAATAATTGTCCAAGTGGTACATCAAATTTTTACAACACAAATTCTATGAAAAATCGTAAAAAAAAAAAACGACTCAATTGTCAATTTTTCCCGTTCTCATAATACTAACCTTTCCGACTATTAATTACGTTTCAATGATCAAATTTAATATATATATATTATACGAGTATATATTATTTATTTCATGAAAATAATCGCATTACGATTATTTTATTCATAGATTACCGTGAATGGCTATAACCAATGTCGTTAACTGGGATTTCGTCTTGATCATTTCATGTGTTTAATTTTTTTTTTTTATTCAAAATCACGCTCCTATAAAACAAAAATAACATTTCAATATGCATAATTAATGAACGATGCGGTGTCTTTTTCATTTTCATTAATTAATATTTTTGTCCGTGAAAATAATGTTTATGGACTATGGTAATCGTTACGATCCTATGGGAATAATAGTTTATTAAAATAATGTATTTTTTATATTTGTGTAAAACGCAACTGGAATAAATAATAAAGTCCAACAAGGTTTCCTAAGAAAATTATTATATTAATTTTAACAAATACTTCGAAGAATAATATCAGTTATAAATTTCATTAAAAAATGTATGATAAAACAGATAATAATCTCAATTAACGCTAAAACCCTATTTATAATTGAATATTGGTAAATCAACATAATAAATTCAATACTTACTCGTTTAGTCTAAATTAATTAAGTAAATAATATATAATAATATACGTGTATTAATCAAAAATCAAATAGGTACATTTTAAAATGCATAGTCGTACAAAGAGACATTTGAGAAATATAATATATTTTAAAACGTTGGTTTGTACGTTGCTTTATACTATTTTTCAAAACTATTCATATTTTAAGAAAAAATATAAAAATAGTTTGATTATTTTATTCATTTATTTTTCATGAGATTCATTAAAATATTATTATTTTATTTTATATAAACAAAATTTATATAATTTAAGTATGTTAATTGTATACATAATAACATATTAAAATTGAATTTGTTTACAGATACGCAAGTACCACAATAATAATTGTTTTATATTTTACGAAATCGATCACTCGATTTGACACTCAATTTCGATTTTTAAATAATTCTAACCCAACCTATAAAAACCTATTAAATATTCTTTATGAAACTTGATACATATAGATTAAGATTATAGAAAAAAATAATTTATATCTGAAGGCGTGTAATACACACCAAAACATACAGTTACATTTACGCGTTATTCAATACACCATTATGAATGTGTTGGATTCATATATTAAATCATATTGTGTTGTCTTATAGGCATCAATAACGAGTTTTTTAGAGAGAAAAAAAAACTAAAGGTTATAATAGAGGACATTAAAAAGGAAAAAATATTTCTGTATTTTTGTCTAACAAGATTATTTTAAGTCAGGGCATCAAACAAACCTTCCGTCGGAAAACAAAAACAAAAGTGTCAGCAGTCACCGTGGCTAGTACACAGTATAATATAGTTTGTAGTTGTGGGAAATAAAATTGGGAATAGTTCGACAGAAGAGGTCATTGTGTTCATCCATCATTTTGACTATGATGGAAGACCGTGGTCCGAGTATTTTGTTTGGTGAATTTGGCCGATAAGAAGCAAAGAAAAACGGTTTTCCAGCAGTGTGTACATTAGATATCGTCGTCCGAACAATACATTTTTCACGTCCTATCACTTTTTTAACTTGTTATTACTATTATTATTATTATTATTATTATTAATGTCTTGTATCGTTTCGTAAAAGTCCATAAAAGTTTCATATTAAATAATAATATCGTGCTCCAATCATCGCGCGATATAGTTGACTAGTAATATGCGGCACAAACGTTTAAATCGATCGCGAGGAAAACTAGTTTTTAAGCGCTGTCAAAATAGATATAAATTGGTGGAAATATTCGACTACTAAAATATCATGTTATTATTATACAAAGACATGCGATAATGGATTAAACGCAAAGAAATATAATAAAACACGATCGCGAGTACCGTGGTATTGTGACAGGTGCACGGCCCAAATAAACGCCTACAGCAGTGGCGGGATAATTTCTTCGGATAAAAGATTAGTGCGTTCTCCGGATCGCCCACGCCCGTGTCAACGTGTCTCTCCCATCGGCTTGAAGTTATTATTATTATTATTTCACTTTGTATTTTTATCTACGGTATGGAGGAAACCGTTAAATCACACGGACCATGCCACGGGTGTAAAATATTATTATAATAAATTGACTTTGATTACATCGCACTTCTGACCGCTGGGCGAAAAAGAAAACTGCAGTTTATGGGAATGAAGAACGAGACATAAAAAACGGACAGGACAACTATATATATATAAAAAAAAAAAAAACAAAGAGCCTACAAGCGTATTATTATTATAAACAACCGATATTATTATATTTAATATTCACGACGACGCTTCACGCGCCTCGTTCCGACATACCGGGCGCGGACATTGTCCATATTCGTTATTCCGCACGGACTGCAATCATAGTTTTCAAAACCTAAGTAACAAGTACGTATATTATTATTATTATAATTATTAAAACAAGTCCGTTTCCACTGGTACGCACGCGAGACTAAAAATAATATTATATAAATGATCTGCGTACGAAATATAGATTAGAGACTCGAAAACAAAAATTCCTCCAAAAAATCTCGTACTCTTCGCGATACGCGTGTAACGAGAAAACAGTGTCGAAAAAACGGATATTCTGCCGGAGATGATATCTCGCGCGGACTTCGTGACCGCATTAAGTGGTACTCGCAGGAAGAACGTGAGAAACTTCAGTGATTTTTCCGAAGCGCTCTAAAGACTGCAGCTGATGACGTTACCGGTACTACGGTTGATCAGCAGAACCAGGCCCCGTTTGATGGCATCATTATAATATTTCAAATGTAAAATAATAATTGAGAGACGAGTGAAACGTTGTCTTTCTGTACGTTATATATAAACCGGTTTTCATATTGTATTATATTTATCATTAATCAACGAGTTGAAGAGCTACCGGTATTATAATATGATTATTTCTTTTTGACAACGTATCACCTCTGTGGTGTGTTATAATGATAATGTTAATAATCATTTATTATTATATACCTATATATTTTTATACAAAAGGACTTCTAAACACGTCTGGTGAATATGCGTACGCGTGTGTGTGAATAGATATACTGGTCGTGACGACTACGACGTTTGGGAGCCGTTTTTGGTGAGTGCGATGGCAGCGAAAAACAATGGCTGGCGTCACGGTTTTTAAAACGCGCAGTAGCCGTACTTTTGTTTGTCGGTTGGTTTTTTATTTCCGAAAAAACACGGCTTACGGAAAACAATAGAAAGGCTTTACGGCGGTGATTAGGTATTGTTTCCGCGTCGGGATGAACACGACCAGCGGCCAGAATTGGGAAATCCGACACGTGTGCATGTTTAAATTTATCGTTTCTTTCGTGAACCGTCCGGGATCGAAATAAAATAAATCTCGTCTCGACCGAAAACCGTATTTTTTATCAATTTCACTTACTATATTAATACTATACTCGTAAATATAAGTGTAGAATTCGTAATTTACACGCTTTCTTTCGGAAAAAAAAAAAAAACTCGTATAATATACTAATAACAGTAAGCGATAAAAAATATCGTCAATTCAACAGCAAGTATTGTCTATTGGGTATATAAAGTATATGAAAATTGTTTTGGATTTTCGATTTTTATAGATCCGCATAATTATATATTTGTTTTCAGCCGATATTAATCGACACAGCTCAACTATCTCTAACTGCAGGATATTTGTCCCGTCGCACAATATAAGACACGATGATGCTACACATTTCGCTACTCTTTTACGCGACGCTTGACTTGAACTTAACCTTCGGGTCGTCTTAAAACAATTTTGTGCTCAACCAACGTTAACTCCGATTCGTGCTGCAGGTGCATTTCAACCATCTCTTGTATCCATATTATAATAATATAATATAATGCGATTTATACGACGACTTGTTTAGAAATGGGTTTACACTCGATTATCGCATTTATTCTACCGTATCCTCCTGCGACCTGCACCGACACCGTGTCTATCGCACGTTGGTTAACACACAGCACACTCATTATTATTATGTCAACGCGTGTTCGAATGTGTATATGTGTGTGTATGTGTGTGCAGAGCGACAAACTTGGCCTAAATATTACAGTTCTGTATAACATATACAGAGCGATCATAATATCTAGTTATAATAATAATTGAAATAACATTGAAAACAATGTACCTCTTGTGTAATTTATAAGAATTACATTATTGTACAACAAAATCCATATCACTCCGTAAACTTAATAATAATAATATAATGTATAATATCGTCATCATCTCGCATTTCCAATACAACGATTCGATACACTTGATTTTCACTTATCTTCCATATTATACACATTATATATTTACTTCGTACACAATAAAATCGGTCAATATATAGTTTGTGTTTATCGTGTATTGTTTGATATGGATGTTCTCTTTTTAAAAATTACATAATAAACATATTATTACAAACATCTATTAAGTAAATGATATACCTACCTACATACGCAATACTAAATAATTTTATTATTGATGACGCACAATACTTGTATTAAATTATTATTTATTCGTTGATTTTTAAATAAGGATTATTTTTTTTTTTTTTTTTTGTGCTTACCAACAAAAAAAAATTTACTAATAAAAAAAATACATAAATATTATACACATAATAGTATTATTAAATATTTGTTATGAACTAAACACCTACGTAAAATAGTAGTAATTTCATTATGACTTATACCTCGTTATACCAAGCTACGGATGAATAGCATTGATCGGAAACGACTGCAACTGTATAATATTGTGAATTAGTCTTTTAAAAGGGAGTGTCTTAGACGAAAAAAGATATATGACGTTAGCTGTTTGGCAAAACACAGGAAAACCACTCCTTTCTTTTAACTGTTATACTATAGTATCTCGTCAATAATAATAATGATAAAAACAATGATAGAAGAAAAATATATCCAAAAACTAATTATCAGTTTCCGGTAATTCCGATTTTTTTTAATCGTTTTAGGAGTGGCTTGACTCACGAAGTCAATACTTACAATACTTGATCCGAAAACGTTTTATCTTTAATTCTATTGTTTTAACTTCTAATTGGTACCTGTTTGACATTTATATTTTATTTAAATTTTGATACATAAAAAATAATATGGTTTCCGGTCGGTCTCATCATATTGTATCAATAGTTAGGTTTTCTAATATTCAAAATACTATTTTAACAACAATTACATATTTGATTGATAAACGTACTATACTATAGACTAATTTGACATATTATTTGAATTTTTAATTCAATAAAGTTATTGTTTTTTTACGATACGAATTAGATTAGTTTATACATTCGATGTTAAAAGTCTGACAACATTGCAAATTGACGTCGAGCATCTAGTTTTACACTACCTACCTTTAACAATAATTATTATTATAAAAGTATGAACTTTAAAACGTTATTTCCCCTTTCTTGTTTATCTTTCAGATTTATTTATAAACGGAATTTTACTGTCACATCAAGATAATGTAACTTGATTTATACATTAAACTTGAACGAGTCATCTGGCTAATTGTTACAAGGGTTGGAGTAAAATCGTTTCCACTACAGTGTCCGGACCCCTATCTATATATCCTATATTTTACCGGGGCCGAATTCGTCAGTGGGATTCGTTTTGTTTGTACGAAGTTTGTTCCAGGACGATTAGTCAACGTTATTATCTCCTATTAAAACCTCCCTCGGCTGTGTCTCCTTAGATCCGTTTCCCGCATTAATCTTCTCTACAAACGTTTTTGTCCCTCGAAAACGTAATTAATCCAACATCCTATGAAGTTTTCGAAATCCAAACTACGTCATCTTTTACAGTGTTTTACTTTCTATTTTTATTGAGATTATTTCCTTTGGATCAATACTACCGACTAAATACACTGACTTAATAGTTATCTCTATTATATATTCATTAATCACTAGAAAAATAGTGATATTTAAATTTCTCTATCGACAGTTGTTATCATATTAAAGACTGCTCAAGACGCTAAAACTAAATATACAGCGACTTTGATTTCCTCAACATTCAAATTACCTATTAATCTATTTTAATATATTTATATAATTATATACGTAATAAATGATATAATAATATGTACCTTCTATATAATCAACGCTATTACTACGTTTAATTTATAATTATTTATATTATTCGCAATCCAAATAGGTCCAACATACAAAATTACAAACCGTTCGTTTCATTCGATTTCATTCTCACCTACCATTCGTTTATACCGCTGTACCGTGTGTACTGTATTCTATATTTCTATTAGTATACCGCGGTTACGTTTCCATTGTGCGCGTTTATAATACACTGTAGGTATTCGGTATATATATTTTTTAAATTTGATTTATCGAAAAAGCTTTCGGGTCGTATACCTCAATAACGTATATACACGTACATTTTATATTATATATATATATATATATATATACTCTTTTTGGTCTGCTTAGCCACCAGCGAACTTTCTTCCCTCCCACCCGCCGGTTAGTCCTAACCATTAATCACGTTGTTTCCGCGTCACGACCATTGTTTTCGGTCCGGAACGTCACGGCGTTTAAACCGCGCGTAACGCCAGGCACGGTAGAAACCCCAGGGACCCGGTGGCGGCATCGGCAACGGCTGTCAGCGGCTTCACTCCGGGCATCAATCATCCCCGGCGCGATATCCTACCCCCGATATCCTTCCAGCCCCTATCGATTCCGTCCTCGACAGTACCCACCAAACATATCAGCTCCATCCAGGCCAAACACCCATCTACCACTTACCACTCGCCGACGTTATATATATTATTATTACATTTTACACGACGGTTCGTATGGCAGAAAAAAAAAAAAAAAAAATCCCGATCCAAAACCATAAAACCCGACATTACCCGACGGCTAATCGCATTATTACTGTATATACTCGTATATGTTCGAATTGCGATCGACAGTCGTACTGTTACGTAGTATAACGTTTTTATTATGTTATAAAAGCACACAACTTTTGCAGCTAAGATAAATACGCGATATGATAATAATAGTTCTTACTCCTTGTTTTGCAACTGTTTTATCAATTTTTAATCTATATTTAAGTTTATCTCAAGTTGAATTTGACTTTCTGTTTTCGATGCCGATTATTCAAATTATAAATTATCCCTCCTTCCCCCCCCCCGCGGAGGGGGGATTTTATTATAAATATAATACATCAAGATGATTCGTGTATGGATTATATTTTGTGGGTTAGCTCCTTGGATCAACATAAAATAACAGATTAAAATTACAACGTAAACAAAAATAAATAATATAACTCTATACTATCGAATATTAAAAAAAAAAAAAATGGTCGTGCAATGTTAATTTCTATAGAAAATCGAATAGTAAGGGTTCTGGTCAGGTTTCAATTTCAAGATATTTTTAAATAGTTTCCGGTTTCATGAAGGTTTTTTTTTAAATTTCAGTCCCGAACCCTGTATTAAGAAACAATATTATTATATACCAATATACCATAGTAATCCTCTTTATATCTAAATAATATAAGTACCTTAAACGAGAAACAATAAGGTTTCTTCGTGGATTGATGAACTTTGTAATCATTCGTGTGTGCGATTAAATCCACACAAAAGTAAAATAATGAAATACAGAAAATTACAAGACCGTGTAATGCAATTCAAGTTAAATATTAAAAATAATGTATTGTAAAACATTATATAAATTATCGTATTGTATTCAAACGTAAGAAACAATTTTTTATCATTTGCTGGGAAAAACATTTTCTTTCAGAAAAATTAGTAATATGGTTTTCCTTCTCTATAATTTCAAACTAACGATCTCGATGTTATTAGCCTATGTATATGGATATCGTTTTCACGGTATGCAAGTCTAATATTATAAAGAATGTATCAGTTTTTCGACAAAAATCCTATACAAATAACGCGTGAAATTTAATAATATTATGATCATTCGAATTTTAAAAACGTATAAACTGATTTCTATCTTAATATTTTTGTTTCAGAATTCCTGTTTTTCACACGAATTGATGAGTACTCTACTCTACTTTCGTGGAATTTAGTCCGACTTATTATGCGGAATGTGTTGGTGATTTCATCATGTATGTAAGTGTACTCCTAACTAACTATTAGTTTACTCTAATACTCGTATTCAAAATATTATTATTAAACGAACAACAATATCGTATTGTTTCGAGTTATTTCTGGAAACGTGATAGAGATTTCTTTTCGTTTATCGTGAAATGTGATTAGACAACAAAAAACAAACGAGTTGTTTTCGTAAACTTATTTGAATTTCGTAATATTAACGTATATGCTATATATTTGTTGAATATTTTTTTAATTACCATGATACGATAAACAAATATTTTTTTAGCAACCATTCTGTGTTTAATTTTACTCGCGTTTCTAGAATTAATGTCAAATCCTCATTTGTCAGCATCAGCCCACGATGAGATGATATTTTAATGTGTCCTGCCGATCAACGACACCACTTGTCAAATTAATTTCATCACGTTTATTCGAAACTGTTAATTGAAAACGACATGAAACTAAATAGTATTTGTAGATCATAAAAACACACATTGGGATATTTGTGTAAACAAGTTTTTTGTTGGTAATTTTTTTCGAAAATTATACGCTGGCAGCTGGACGGATGCCCGTCACATAAAACATCCGTATAATAGTGTGTGTGATGTATACGTGTATAAACACTTTACCGAGCCAAACTGCATAATATATTTTTAAATATATCATCTGGCGGTCATATTTTTAGCTTTCGGTGCATCGACAATAATTATTCTTTACAGTTTACATCAGCAGTATCATCAACAGCGATATACATAGTAACACTCAAAGTAGTGGTTATACGTTTTACTCATTGATTTTTTTCGTCTCTTTTTATTTATAATTTCACGATTTTTCTTTGTATATAAACTTATAGCAGTCTTTACATTTAAGAGCTCTCATCAATCAAGACTCAAACGTGGTAAAAATCGAACTCTGACGGTTAAAAATTGTCACGCGACCCTCAATTCACCCTCTCTTTAACATGATCATTCTCTTTCTATCTATATTTCCGTCGGTATTCCGAGATTTTATCTTTAATTAAAAAGGTTTCTCCATTTATAAGTATATATAGTGCCGAAACACCACCGCGCGCTGTATTATATATTTTCTGTGAATGCGTGCGAAAAGTTTCTTATTTTCCCAATTAATATAAAAGCAGTGTCGCCAGACTGACTCCATCATTATCAAGATGTCCTGTTTAGTAGTCCCCAGAGGTCTGCAATCCCTTATTATACCGAGTTATATATTTCGTATATACAGTAAATCAATATAATGATGAGTTAGTATTGCCAGTAATACCTCCGATTTTCTGAACAAACGAGGTACTTACCTATCATATCGTTCCCGACCGTTCGGTTTTCAATTTAAACTATCCATTTTACGTGCAAATTTTTTTACATTGGAAGTTTGGAATAGTCAATTAACCGCAAACACACAGTTGAAAATTCAGCGTGTGAAAGTACATTCGAAGTTTTTTAATTACTAACGAGTTATGTTAAGAATCCAAATTTTGTTATTATTATTAAATATATTATATTTGGCGATCACGAAGTGCCTATAAATAAAATATACGATATTGTACGTATCGAACAAAATGTTCGCAGATACGCGAGTAAGATTAATACTGAATATTCTGTTTTCAATTCAAACCTCACGCGATTTATGGTAATTAATTTATAAATTTCTTAAGAAACGGTAGTTTCGTTTTGTGTTTTTCTTACACTTTTACTAAATTTCATACATGCAGCAGCAACACGTAACCAAACCCAAAACGTATATCATTTGTATTCGCTTTCGCGGTAAAATTTATTATTTCATAAACGGCACACTTGCGCGTGATGCGTCACTAAAATATAATGGTTTTAGTGTCGCATTGTCAATGTCACCAGACTGTTAAAAGTTTGTTAGTAAGATGTTCAGCTCTGGAGTTAAACTTCATTACGTGTCGGCATCCGGCCAAAAGTTAAGTAGATATACTCCCCGCCGCCGCCTTATCGTCGCCCAAGTTTGCCGCCGGCGTTTATTTCTATATGTGTATTCAATTAAATTTTCCAAAACCGTTGTCGTGGCGGACTAGTGGAAAATGCGTGTGTGCTGCACGATGAAAGTGTTGAGGACTCTGCGGAGGTTCCGGTTTGTAAACTGCCAAAAGGTTTTCCGGTTTTCTGTGCGCCCACGAGCCACCGTTAACGAGATAAAACCCATCTTCGAACAAACTTATTATATTGTCGGGCTGAATAGCTATACTTTGTACGCGCGTATTGTACAGCCAACGTATAAAATACGAACGATTTCCACGCGGTAGCGTATAATACGATGGGAAATATTCTTATACGGTTAGTTATGGGGTCGCAAGCACCGTGAATAGAATTTCGGATAAAATAGAGGACTTAAACAACAATATAATATCGTGAATTTATGCGTTTCTCCGCGACGTACGATCATGATAATGCGTATTATATTATAATATAACAATATATTATATTATTATATACTATTATCTGCGCGAAATTATTTCGATTAGTTCGCCGTAAAAGTATAAACAGAAAAATACTTTATTCGAACACAATAATAATATAATGACTATAAAGTTTATAACTATAGGTATACCTATTCATTTTATAGAATTTTTTTTTTTTTTATTTCGCACTTTTATATTTCGGTTTAACTTATGAGTTACATTTGGAGTAAAAAAAAAAAAAAAACTAGTTTTGTATATTATATAATTATCACGATACATATTTTGGAATTATTAGACTGTCCAGTTTTGTACAAAACAAAATGATTAAACCGTCGTAAATACGTTTTTGCGGTCAGAATAAATCGTCATAATATTACAATAAATCACGTATCATCAGTAATACACACGTGTATAACTTATTTAATATTATATTTGTTATACGGTACGTACAAAAACAAATTTAAATATCTTTCTACGGGAACGAGTAGAATATGGGAGATAAACATATGATAGAAGTCTTACGATTATAATCGATATCTGCCGGCGGCGTAAGACGAGCGTGCACAACGCAGGTAAAAAAGGCGGAAAATGTTCACGAAACTCGTCCACGCGTCGTATTATAATATTATTACAGTTACACAAAAACACGATGGCTGGTGAGATTATAATATTATAGTAGTAGTGGTCCAGAATAAATCAACGTTCTGATTCGTGAGAGCGAACGGCATACTAATGGTATTGCACTCGTGTATTATTATTATTATATTATAATAGTATTATTTTGCAATTTCCGATAAGAAGAAAATACGATACAAAGTAAATGAAAAATACTGGGATTAAAAAAAAATATCGCATTATTACGAATGTTTTTCACGAGCAGACTAGTGCAGGAGTGAATAGGAATGGCTGCCGACGCGAATCCGGAATGAGTTCGGTATTATGCTCGTGTATATAATATTATTATAATTTATATTTTATAAGAAACTTCTCCATCCCCTGCCCCTCCCCGAACAATCAGAAAGGTGTGTGTGGCGGGGTAAAATATTTTATGGTACTCGCAAAAGTCACGTACGGCCATTTAATTGCGAGCTGCCGCGAGTGCGCTACGGTGTGTGGACTACGAGGATTTTAATCGTAAATATAATATTATTATTATTTTCTTATCGCGTATTTTTATTTTTTACGTCAGAGGGAGAAATACAGCAGTAGCAGTTTTATTTTCTTCTCCGACAATATTTCTCATAATCACACAGACTACCCCTGTCAAAGTGTCGATTGTATCATACCTAATTAAATTACGAGATTTATATGCATTGACATTTCGCTTGCTGTTTTTTATAAACTGTTCAAATAGCAGTTGAATATGTTTTGATTTTCAATGGAAAGAAATTACATCAATTTAATTTTGTACAATTTTCCAATAATGTCCAATAATAATCTATAATGCTGTTGTCTGGTCTCCAAGTGCAAGATTATTGGATTCTGGGTATTTTTTGAGAGTTTATATTTATTTTTCATGAAATTTTCTATAAAATAAGAACACGAAAGATTATAGCGAATATTTCGTAGGTTAGGTTAGAATATAAATTTGAGGCCTAATTATTATACTAAAAAACGTGCGTTTTTCCCACAAGCTGTGCGTGTACGCTACACGATCCATATCTATACACAGCACGTGTACAGACTAAAGCTTGGTTTACTATATCATAATATAAAATATCATCCTAATTAATCAGTGGTCTGTTATAAAACTTTTTTACCTTTTGTACATTTGTTGTTGTTTTGCTATTAATTTTCTCATTATTCGCGGAGTTGTACACGGCACAGACGTGAGAATTCATTTCGTCTTGTCGCGCGTGCGACCGAGTCGACAATGACCTGCAGCTGTCGTTCACGTGGATAATAATACAAAATGATCTATGATATTTAGTCCAATATTTCATGTGGTTTGTTCCCCTCCCCCGTTGAATTTCCGACAATAAGGAGAGAGTGATAAATGGTGTCGAGCACGTTTCAGCGTCGGCACGCGTAAAACATAATTTATTTACTATGTCCGCATAGTATATATAATGTACTTTAACTTTGTTCGACAGGCGCGTATCCAAATTCGGTCTCACGCGTGTGTCTTCGAAGTACAAATGCGTACTATTTTATTCCATTTTCCAACGTTTTCAAACAACTCATTGCATTATTGCACGAATCACCGTCCAGTATTCTTTAAAGGAATTTAATATTATTATATACATCTCGCCCTTGGTAGTTTTTCTAAGTTGAATTTTTGGGAGTGATTTTTACTTACAGTTGGAGTATAACCGCTATTGCATTATACAATTTTTATATTATCAAAAGTGCAGAAGAATACTTTTTGATGTTAG
Source organism: Eriosoma lanigerum (assembly GCA_013282895.1). Classification (NCBI taxonomy): domain Eukaryota; kingdom Metazoa; phylum Arthropoda; class Insecta; order Hemiptera; family Aphididae; genus Eriosoma; species Eriosoma lanigerum. Next base: position 6,359,002 of record CM023357.1, on the reverse strand, counting down.
AAAAAATTACAAAATATTTTAATTCTAAATGTACTCTAAACTTTAATGTATTAAGGTAGATATTAGACTTTAATAAATTTACAAAAAATGTCTATATAAATTATCATATAATATTATGTTAATACTTTAATAGTATTAATAATATGTGTGAATGACCCCAAGAGATTATAATTTGTCTTAAACATGTATGTACCTTAAACAAATATAGCGTATTGTACTCTGGTACGTATGTAGATTAATATTAGAGGGGGCGATCTTTTTTTTTTATATTCATCTATATTTACCTGTATTTTTTTTATGATAATTATAATTATTAAATTCAAATTAATTTTCAACTTTAGTATAGTATCATATTTGGGGGGGAGGGCGATCGATCCTATCCACCCTCCTCAAATACGTTCCTGCCTATAGTAAAATATGTACAACATTTAATTCCTATAAATTTCTATTCCTATTTCATATGTATAATATTTATAAATGAGTATAATATATAATCAATATAATATCTCATTCTTGATATAGGAAAATGTAAAACAATTAATTAATCGATACAACTACCGAACGATAATTTCGTCTTCGTCGTCATCCCTGAATATTAACGATGTCGACCCGGTATATTAATTTACGCGGATACCTTTATAATTATTCATAATAAAAATGAGTAGTCAAGTATAACATTTCGTTTTTAATGCGCTCTCGAAATCGATACGATAAATAATTATTGTAATGATATTGTTATATAAGCGAAAAGAAACGGACCGACTGTAACCTCCACCGCGGGGTCGTCCCTCTCGCTTAATCTGTTTCCGAAACGCGCCGCAATCGACTAATATAATATAACACGATTATTGATCCGAATAACTGACGCACGTTTCCGCCAACGTACACTGCCGCACGTGTACGACGGAACAATGTTATTGTTATAAGTTTAAGTTTTCCTCCTTTTTTTTTTTTTTTTTTTTTAATTTTTAATTTCGAATATTTCTCTGCGGATAAATTCGATCCGGCGGGCTATTGCTATTTACCACTCGGATACTAACGGTGTCGTTATAATAATATTTCCTCTAAACCCGTCGCACTTTGTACGTATAATACGCATTTCGCTCGGATTCAACGCACGATGAACTCGTTAGGCGCACACGCGGTTACCATCTGAATTTCAAATCTGTATTCGTGACAGACGCGCTCGTACGAGACCGTTTGCTCGTTTCATTCGCCGACGAGTCTGATTCGAAAATATAATAATAATATAATATACCTATATACCTAGGTATATGCCGAGTGGCTGTGTGTTTGGTAGCTATAATATTCAATGAATGTTTAGTTTCGTTTTCAGCGTTGCGACTGCGTAGAAAAAAATAATAATAAAGAAAATACGTCGAACTGTCCTCGCGCGATAACATCTGACACGGGCTCTTACTACACGGCGTATAGGTACACTGGCTGTTGCTTAGGAAACTGTATAAATAATATGTTTAGTAGTCGTCGTACACATCGTTATAATATTTTTTATCTCTATATGTCGTCAATCATAATTTAAAATAAGACCGACAACCTGTGGCCAGGTTACTCCGGTTGTGGTTGTAATTATAATATTATGATACAGGTACCTAAATACATACCTAAATAGATATAATTATATTTTATATGCCCATACATTTATCATCTATTATTAATGGAATTATTATTAAATTGGACTTTGGAGTATACTTAATTTAGTTTTGCTTTTGTGTGAAATATGAGGAATATGAGAAATTACATTTCGCCCAGACACTTCACATACAAATTGTGGTTGAGTACGAAAATAATATCATAATAATAATATGAACGTAGTGTGATGATGACAACGATAATGGTTTCACACTCTGTTTGGAATTTCGAACTCCTGTAGGAGAACGCGTAGCGCTCGTATAATTGAATTCCTGGCGTCGTAAAATAAATTATTTACATTTTCCGACAAAATTTCGTTGACTCTTCAACTGCGGTTAATCAAAGAAAAATACAGCAATTTAGATAGTATCTACATTTATTTTGAAGAACAAAAACATTTTTTCAGGAATTGCTATTGCCATCGTTATCGGTTCAATAAATGATAGATTTCCGCAGAAAGTTGAATGCATTTTTCTGCTGAAAATGTTAATCAAACAAACAAGTAAAACGATTTTGGTTGGTTTTATAGTTTATACGTAGGTAGGTATTCGAAATAACAACGACAAAAGCATAACTCTTTTGTACAATGGCTACCCAACGTTTTTGTTTCAATAATAATACTATCTGTTTAAAACGGGCGGAAAACTTTTGTTCGATATTCCAGTTCACATTTATCATTTTCATTTTAAATGATCTATTACATGTTTGTTCCAGACATATACACACGTGTTAATTCGTAAAGTATTAAATGATATTCGAATGAAATGATGTTCTACTTTTTAATTATAATCACCCTCACGTTCGTTGCATTAAAATAATGTGTTTAACCTATTATCGTATTCGCTGTATTTTTTTAAAAGTAAATTTTATATTTTATTGTAAGACCGATAATGTGCATTCATTATACCCACTAGACTGATTTTCTGGGATTTAATATTTAATTTAACATTGGGTACTTAGCATATTATATATAGTAATCAACAGATATTGAATAAATCAACACAAATTAAAATGAATTTTTCTTCGATCGGATAGAAAACAAATAACACTCAATGTCATCTATATATCTCATTTTCTGCATGTTAACTGAAGTTTAAATTAATACACAATATTATAATTTATTATCGTTGTTCGTTGATCAGTTATAGAAATTGTTTTAATAATATTTTAATTTTTGAAATATAAACCCTATTTTAGATATATTAAAATTTATATGCATTTAATACAATAGTATGTTAAATACGTATACATAAAAATAAGTACTTAAAATGTTTTGAAATTATTTATGGAAATATATTACGAATTAGTTTAGTGGGTACCTTTAATTTTAATTTAATTTTCAATTAAAATTGATAATAGCATATACGTTTTAGAAATTAAAATTGGAAAAAGTGATTTCAAACTCTATATTTTAAAATATGAAAATAGATAGTACGCTATGACCTATTTAAACGATGCCAAATATCATTGTTTTTACTATAACAATGGAGTTGAATTATATAAATTTTGGCAATTCTATGTTTTAAATTTCCGCTCTCTGATATTGAAGACTGCCATTATTGTTTGATTTTATGTTTTTTTTCTACCCATTTAATTGACAAGTATTAAATATTTAATATGTGCAAATTTATTTGAGCTAAAATTATATAGTACAATACATCCTACAACAACATAATATTATTATAGGTTATGCTAAATTATATTTTCATAATCGATTTTCAGTAAAGGTATTATGTATTTTCGACATGCAAGATAATGTGAAATTATTTAATTTATTCATACAAATCATAAATATTATGTTAGACACTATAGGGATGTTATAATTCGTCCTTTAGGTGGTCACTGAAATAATTACATGGTATACTGACGAATTAAAGTAATAGAACATCGACGACAACCCGCAATAATAGAAAATTCAAGTTATTAAGTTTTCCAATATCGTCCGAGACGATTTACGGAAGTCGTACATAGGCAATCTACATACATGCTCGCATATAATAATATATATAGGTACCTACACGTTTGCGGTTGATACTCACGGCGCATCAGATATTTATAATAATAATATAACCTACTTATAATATTATATTAATACTACTCAAGCATTTTGCATATAATATTATTATAAAACGTTATAGGCAGTGCGTGTAATATTGTTTTTCACTGGCGTTTAAAACCGCCCGCCAGGAGAGGATCGAAACCGTGCGGGCACAATTCGCCATTAGACTCGTGACCAGATATGTTGAAAAATCGTGAGAGTCGAAAATATTATACGGTGGAAATAATAATATATAACATAATATTATTATACGAAATCTTTTACGCGACGACGCGAGTACACGCGCGCCCGCGCAGCACGTAATAATGATAATGATAATAATGAGAAGAATAAGAATAACGTTGCATCGGTGCGATTATTATTTATATTTATATATTCTCGCGGGTACGTTAATAATATCATTGTAGATCATCGCGCACACGATCCGCGACGGTCATCGTCTCTAGGCGACAAGTCCTTAGTTCCTACAAGTGGTATTATTTTATTCGTTGCCTCGTGTGTACGCACGAGTAAATCCAAACGCAATCGCATTGGTGTAATATTATTTGTTTTTAACAATTTTAAAATGAAGACACTGGATCCGAAAGTATAGTATATTGATATTTATAATAATAATATTTAAATTTACATAAGAGAGTTACAATTGTAGTAATTATTTTTTAAACTATCATAAAAATTAATCGATAATTATTGAAATTTAAGTACGTATATACTTTATAATGTTTTATATACGTATCTTCAGACCATAACTTATTGCGTCTGAAGTAGTAATAATCGTATTGTTTATTTGACATTATTTTTAAAAATGTTTTGCATTACCTTATAGTCCTATAGATATTAAAAAAAGTTATTTATCTATCGTTGTTTAAGTTATCCGATTTAATAAACTCCCGTCCGCGATGTTTATTCCTACGTCATTAATTCTCGCACTCGGAGGAGCTCGAGCTATTTTATTTTCAGATGAGCTACGGATTAATATTATAGGTAATATAAATCATATAATAGTCAATCTTTCACTGCACGTGCGGCGCCACATCGTATACTCGCTGCGGTTTATTTCCATTCGTCTTTGTATCGTTCGCACGTGTGCACACGCACATTTTTCTTTGCTCGTAAGCTTATAAAACATAATTATATATTACGGTTTTGTGCAAAATCAATTTTATATATTTAATACGTACTTAAAAAAGTTATACTTGAGGTTAGCGTTATCATTTCTCGTCTGTACTGCAGTAATCATTTCTTTTTTGATACACTCGGATAATTTTGTTCAAAGTTTTATCAGAACGATATATTTGATCGTTTCGTTTCGAATCGAGTTGATTATTTTATTTTACATCGCGTTAAATCGCATATTTTTTTATACGTACATAATGATATATGATGGTAATTCGAATATTTTCAAAATGACGTAAGTATGTTCTTTCCTCTAGACGCACATTAACGCAATTGACCAGCGGAACCGACACACGAATTGCGCCGTGTTTACGACCAAAAGTATTCTATACCACACACGGTAAGTGTCTGGTCCTAGTGCGAACCCCGGTCTACGAAAAGTTTTTCTATCATTCAACTGTACATAATATATTTCCTACGTCTTTTTTCGGGAAAAAAAACTTTTTTTTCTTCTTTTCGCACGACCCGAAAAAAAAAACTTTTATATAAGAAAAATTCACTGTATATATTATAACGTTCGAGTATTATTCTTTGTTTACTCGCCATTTCTTTCGAGTGCGCGCCCATCACCTAATGTTGTTTTATTTATTTCTCCGCGCGCACTTTATTTATTATCCGGAAATCTTCTTATATAGGTACTCGGAGAGTACGCGAGAACAAATTTGGAATTCGCCGAAAGTTAATCCAAGAATACTTTTTATATAAACATTATATATCTATTTATGTATTATTATTATTTGTATTGTACGCCAGAGTCCGCGTCTTAATTCAATAACGAGAATACGTCTTATTACATTTGCACAATAAAAATAATTCTTTAGCGAAACAACGTTTTTTTTTTTTTTTTTTAGTTCCTCCCCCCCAAATTATTTATGATATTATTAAAGTAATGTATTTCGCTGTTCTGATCGACGATTAATAGTGTGTAATATTTAAATGTCATTTTTTATACGACGTACAATTTAAACACGTAAAAGATATTATAGATTACCAATATTGCTCCAGCAGGAGCGTATTTCTTCATTAATATGAATATTATCGACTTGCGTCTGTAAATAACCGAGAATCGGTTGTTATAGGTTAGAAAATTTATGCAGAGGGGAAAGAAATGTAAAAAAGTGTGAAATGTGCTCGAATGTACATAATAATAATTGAACATTCGAACAGAAATCCCTCCCTATATACACGCACATATTGTTTCTATTTTGTTCAATAGCAGTTTCTCCGCGAATAAAACTCGTACAGTAAATATTGTTAAAAATTCCAAAGGCCTTCATTAAAATGTTTTATGCGATACGCATGCATGTGATTTGGTTTCGGTATCGTATTGAATTATTTTGTTCTTATAGTCTAAACTCGTTACACGCGCGAATCACGTTTTTCGCGAAATATCACACACGATTATTTTATCCGGACAACAATGTCGTAAAATGTAACGATCTACTCACCCTTTTGCCGTTTCTTTTTTTCTCGATTTTGACAAAAATTTAATATAATATATTTACTTTTACATGTTTGGTCCACGTATTGCTTATTTATTTTATCAAACCGATACGTTGATGTCGATTAGCAAAATATTTGCTTACTGTGGTACGTTCATTTTTGTTTCTTTTTTCTGTGCCTTATTAGTTATTATTATCGGTAAATTACACGAACATTTTTTGACCGGAGTAAAAATTAAAAAAAAACATTGCCAGGTTTGATAAGGTTGGTCATTCTTGTATGTGTATAGTATCGGGTGCCACCCTCGTTTCCTGGTGACGATCGTAGAATTATGCGATTAGGTTACGTTGACAGACGTTCGTTCCAGCTGCTGTTTAAAATAATAAAATAATGCGGTGGCGTTATACAGCGATAGAAACAAATCTATTCAAATTTACCAACCAAGTACTATGTAGTATGATTATTTTAATAAATAGTAATATTAATTTGAAATTATCATGATATACGCGTAGTACTGTAATGGGAATATTTTTAATATTATAAAGATTTGAAGGAATTTTCCGAATTTCACTCAAACCGTGAAATGATTTATCATCTAATATCTGCTGAATGGAGCGTTTCGAAGTGACGACGGCAAAAGTGTTTATTTTGTGAGTCACATACGGATTGTACCTAAATATAAAGCGAGCGAAAAATCAAAATCCATTATGATATATTATTTTAAATGGATATTTTAAGAATTTTATTTGTACACAGTTGCCAGAAAATTGATTGTTTTTGTTTTCGTTTATAAAGTATTTGATAAATATTTATGCATGTGATCCATCTGGCCGTCGGCGGCGCGGACCGAATATAGGTAGCTTAAAATAAACTATCGATTTGAAGGGAGCACGTGTGGTTAGGCCTTGGGTTTTAGCTTATTTCCTCGGATATGGCTGGTTATAATAACGTATACATACGATTATGATAATGATATATTATAATATGGTATATGGTATAATATGGTAATGGTATACAGAGTGTGCGTTCAAAGGTTAATTCGTAACAACAATGGGATACGCGATACACTATAATAATAAATGTATATATCCATTCACGATATGCGTGTCGTGTAAACATACTACGGGCTTATGGTATAAATGGTATAATACTACGTAACAAATATTTCGTTAAAAAAAAAAAAAAAAGAAAAAAGTCTTCGAACCATGTTTAATAATAATAATAATATGTATACGAGCGATAACACCGTTATCCATACGACACGTCAATTTCCGTTTGAACAGCTCTCTCACTCACTGTCTCAATCCTCCAACAACCCGTTTTTTTTTTGTTCGTTTTCCCCCCCGGTGGCAAGTCGATGCACCTGAGTCGCGATTGCAAACAGTATATATTATATTATAAAAGCCGACGGGTTAGCTTTACAAATATATGTAAACAGAATGATAATTTATTGGCCACTGTCATTCAGCTGCCAACGCGTCGAACGACGTTGCACAAACACGTCGGCCGAATGACATGCGGCGGATTCTATTCCTCGTCGTTATCTGGCACGGTCAAATCCCCACACGCGTACATGATAATAATATATAGCTTTTGGCTAAAAAAAAAAAAAACTACGAAAATAAAAAAATCGATTAAAACGCGAAACAATCGAAATACCAACGTTCAGTGTGGCCAACAACGAGAAAACAGTATAAACAATGACATTAGTCGATGGTTTTATTTTATTATATTGTATTTCAACATAATTAGCTAGGCTTATCATCTAATATAACTTTATTTTATTATTGTTAAATTGCCGATGCTCATAAGAAGACCGTATTTCAAACGAATCTTATAAAGTTATAAACGTTTCAACTTATAAATGTTTCAAGAAAAATCTCATCATCCATTATCGAGCACGATAATTAATTCCTAAGAAATAATATTAGAATTGGCACTTAATAATATATTATTGCGTAGAGAACTAGTGTTTTCAATCCTTGACATGAATTTAATGGTTTTTTATTTTTTATTTTATACAATTTCGTTTTCTCGCAACTGGGCACCCTAACCATTCGACATTGCGACAAGAAGCATTCAAAGGGAACTCATTCAGGTCACTATTTATATGATTTAAATTTTTACTGTTTGATTAAAAGTGTAAATTTGTTATTACCACTGTATTACACAGTGCATTTTTAAGTGACAATTGGCTTCGATGATAAAAGTATAGAATATAATTCCATTCAACAACATCGATAGTTTGGTGAAATTATGTTAGCTATATAAAATTATGGATATACGCTTGTTTTTCTTATTGTATTCGGTCTCGTTCAAAAATCAAAGGGTCGGTCGACATTGTTTTTTGTACGATTTTCAACAACAGATGGTCTTCTTTATATATATAATATTATGCACATTACGAGGTTTGAGTGGTGTACACAGTTCAGTTGTGAGTAAAAAAGGAATAACGGAACAAGGGCGGCAACGGGGAAAAAACCGTTTTCTGATCTCTGAAATAATATGACGTACCTACTGTGCAGTGAGTATTATCCCCTTCGTAGTGGATATGTAAGCCCGACAGCTGCTGCCGCCGCAGAGAAAATAATTTATAAATTAAAATCTCCAACGTATATGCAATAATAATAATATAATATAATATCGTCGCGGTATTGGAACACGACGAATAAACAGGAGGTGTATTTTTTTTTAATTTTTTTTTTTTTTAGAGAACGCGTACTGGATATGTCAACGGGTCGTAAAAAAAGTTGAAAAAAAAACATAGTTTATAATATAATATTTTTATAACAATAATAAACTTCGTAGGCCACGTGCGGTACTGCCGGACCGTCGTCGTTGCTGGCATTTACTATTTGAGTACCTATGTTATATCCCGTCGGGGATCGTTTTCCAGTATATCGGTATAATATGGTTAGGTTATCGTGGCGTTTTTACGCTCCTTTGTGTTGGAGTTTTATCGACATTTTAAGTTCATTTACTCGGTACGACACACACACACACACGTCACGCCGCGAATATAATATTATATTGCGAATTCATGTCCCGACGGACGCGTTAACACACATTCGATTTCACGTGAACACAATGTATAAAATATACGACGTACGAGCGAAATAATTATATTTTGGAAATAATAAAGTCTACGAAAAAAAATCATTCGACTTGTTTACCAGACTTCAACCGTTATCGTAAGTGTGATCGATATCTCGTTAGAAGAAAAGTTTTTATTTACTCCTATGCAAGTTTTGTTGTACTAACATTGTTATAATAATATTGTGTTCGTATCGGAAAATTATTCTTATATTTTTTTTTCAAATTATTTGTCATCGCTCGCACATGAGTAAGTAGGAAACTTAATAATAATAATAAATTATATAAATACGTAATGTGGCTAATAATAATAATGACGACTGTTGTGTTGCGGTCGTAACATTTTTCGTTCGTGTCACGAATAAACGCGGTGAGACATAATAATATATAGTGATATTATAGTATGTACGACTTAGTTGTTATTGTTGTTATTAAAGATGACATAAAGTATTATGTAGGTAGGCACTGTAAATGCTGGTTTTGTCAGTCCATATCCGAGTTGAACGACGCATGCTATGACAAGGGGTTGTTTCATATTCCATGCTCTTTCTATCAAGTATTGTATTTGGGATAAACAAAAGAAAAAAAAACCTACCTGCATTATCCTTTTATTTTCAGAACGGAGGAAAAAATGATCGTTTTACCTCACAACATACAGCTTTTACAATTTCCCCTATTTCTTCGTTCAGCTTAAAAACTTCGTTATCCTGAAAGCATATTATAAGAACAAAACAAATAAATAAATAAATCATCTAGAATTATTTATCTTATATCTTACATGCCAGTATTTGGATTGTTTCAGGTATTTGTTTTTCGTAAACATTTCACACAACAATATAGTTATTTTGACGTAAATAAAATATATATTTAAAAATGAAATAACACTTCTTACCGATCATTATTTTTCCGAATCAATTGGAAATAGATAATATTAATATTATAAACACCTATTACTTATTGTTTAATTATACAATATTACAAATTTACTAATTACAATTTACAATCATATTGAATCGCATTAAAATATATGTTTAATTATGATATTTTGTTTGTTTTCAGATTGGAATTATTAAAATCGAAGCCAAAATTAAAATATTCAACGAAGTAGTAAGTTTTAATGTATGTCAGTGTATAATTATGTATCGACTAACGATAGTATAATATTATAATACCAAAAAAAACGTATTTTTATTATTAATTATATGTTATTATAAATTGATTACGTGCAAAAACAATATAAACGATATTTAAATTCTACAATATTGTTTACAAAGTACTTGCATATTAAAATTAAAAAAATTAGGTACGTATATCTTTTCTAATAAGTAATACTATGTTTCAGATTTTCAGATATTAAATCTGTATTGCATAAATCGTTAATAATAATAAACAATAGCATACAAAATATAATATATTTTTATATTAAAAAAAATAGTTAATTTGATTATACAGTAATCTGAACGTATTATTATAATTCGTTTAGTCCTAAGCACTGTCGCTTTTTGTCAAACATTTGATACAACACCTCTAGGTTGATACCACGTCATGGTTGTATTAGACATGGGGTACATAACCGTATTAGGCATTCACGACTTATAGGTCAAAACACAATTAAACCTTTTAAGGATAATGTTTGTTTTTTTAATTCTAAACTGATTATTCAATGGCATTGTCATGACGTCATCAGATTCTGTTTTCTATGCAATGTAATTACACATCGTGCACATACATATAAATACTGCACACGGAGTGCAATATGGCCGTCAGTATAGGTTTTAATTAAACCGGATCTGCCCACTTGTATAATATCATTATCGTCTCGTTGAAATTATTATTATGGTGTATGTTTGCCTGGTCAGAATTAATTACCCGTTCATTAAATATCTATCTACACATTCTACACTAGTATTCAAGAGTCAAAAGTTGTGTGTGTGCCCAGCCCTAAATAGTATCAATTAATTTTCATGATGACTCAATAATAATAGAAAATCATCTTTTACGGATGGATAAGTATGCATTATACTTATCTATTTGAGTAGGTCGCATATTGTATAAAGATTAAGAATGTTTTGTTTCATAATACCTAGACCACACGTAAATTGAAATTATTCTAGAATTAATAGAAAACACTCAATTAAAAAATCATTGTTATTTCATATTAATTGTGTATAATGTATATATTATCCGTAATAATATGTTTAGCTCTATTTAATTAGAACAATACGGAATATAATATTTCTATGTTTTAGTAAATCAATTGGATTTGATAATATATTGTTCAAAAACACAGAAATTGTTATTTTTTTGTCATCTTCGAACCACAGTTATTCACGTATTCCGATGAAAGATAGTATTTAACAAATTGCGTCTATATTTAGTGTACCATTGTAAAATAAATAGTTCGATGCCGATTTCGGGAAAGGATTTATAGAATTAAAAATATATATATTTATTTATTGTACAATGTATAGAGTTAAAGTTGCAAGTATCGTATTGGAAAACAAGATTCGCACAGCCGATCGGCGATGCGGCAAAGAACACTTTGAGAAACTACCCGGTTAATGTTAATTGTACTCGTCCGGAGAGAGTGTAGAGGTAGAAATACTACAAAACTCGTGTGCCCAACACGAGTTTCCGGTCGATTGGTCGTCAGAGTTACTGCCGTTTTTCTACTCACATCCTCTGTCCGCGTTTACCGCGGTATAATCTAAACGCCGTCTCGACCGATTCGATCGGACCAGCGGACACGAAGAGGTCTATCTCGGAAAATGGTCCTTATCCGCACGCTGTATATATTTCCACAACAAATAGCCGAATTTTAACTTTATCTTTAAACGCACATATAACACACACACACTTGTTCCGGAACACGAGTATAAACTATTGTATTATACATCCGGTCAGGGTAACGGGCGTTCAATTTGGTTAAGTACCAGCCGATATAGTCTGCGGAGACCACCGGGGAATTCATGAATGTTTCATTTTATTTTCGTCCGTACAGTTGCTACGTTCTACCCCCCCTCATCGTCGCCTTCGTCGTCCCTTTATCGATATGCGCTGCCTTTCGTATATTGTACATTATAATATACAAAACGTCAGAATATAAACGATTCGTGTGCGTGACGTGACTCCACCTGAGAAAATCGACGAGCTTAATGGATAGGTCGAAAGTATTTTTTTTTAAAAAAGACAAACTCGATTTCGATATTACGATATTATGTGTAAGCGAATTCTATAACAATAATTACTTATAATTCGATGCGAACTATTATTATTATTATTATAATACTTCCGAACACTAATGTCGATAGAACAGCGAATGTATTTCTCTTATAAACTATAAGCATCCTGTACACACAGAACGCAACACCTAACTTCGGCGTGTGACGAAAACGAATTTTTCATTTTTCACACAACGGTCGGGTTATTGTATACTCCGTCGACTGTCACCGGCCGACAGTGATGCGTCCGCGATAACAGTTCTGTTGTTCTATTTTCGACGACGGTGCTCCGAGTGAGAGAACGCACAATGCCATTTCGTCCGTGTACGGTCTGACGCGTGTTCATCAATAACCCAGAAAACGTTTGAAGAACCGTCTCTCTCTCTATTGAAAATGCTTTCTTTCTTTTCCACGCTTATTGTTATTATTATTATTATTATTATTATTATTATTTGTATTTGTATTTGTATTTACAACTTACATTGACAAACTAGCTTTCGTCTGGCACTCCTTCGTTCAGCTATCCGCGCTGGTAAACCATAATGCCTATACGACGCACGTATTAGTATTATAATCGTGAACTCGACCGGTCACGATGTTGCAACGCCTCGAGCCCTCGAACTTATAATAACGGTAGAATATATACAGAATGCAGAAAAGCGCATTAGCATCGGGTTATTATCAATCGTCGTGATTGTTGCGTATACCCGGACGACGTTTAATAAATCGATTTACATGGCGTATTAGCCGCAATGCACGCCAACTGGTTATAAGTACGCGGTGCCAATAAATCCGGTCGCGGTTACCTATATAGATACCGGGTATCTGGTGGGAGTATTATAACATAGGTAGTGTAATCGTATAAGTTGATGTACGAGACGCGAAGAACACTATCACTATGGATAGTACGTATATTAAAATGTACATCATATATATATAGGTATATTTTTTTTTCTTCAATATTTAGAATTATACATTTTATATAACTACACTATACCCTGATACACACAAATAATTATAATAATATCAATATAAGTACTAATTACGGACTAAAAAAGAACTGATTTAATATTTTGAAATAAATTGCGCACCCGTTAGTTACATTTCAGCAACGACTAGTTCTGGGTTTCACTTTGCATGAAGTGTAGATCATTTAGGATTTTTCATAGAATGATATTTTGAAATGTTTAGATTTTATTTGAAATTGCTATTTTGGCCTAGAGTTGGAGACAAAAAAAAATCTCATCAGTTATATCCTATTTTTTAATTATTTTTATTGAAAAACTAGTTAGTGTTCGATATTTTCTATTGAACATTAGTATCATACGGAAATTAATAAATAATACAAAAATAATATGTGAAAATATCGTGTTTAGTGTATAGATTTAAAAAATATAAAATAGGTATACCAATGATTTTTTAAGTATCTTGTCAATGAGGACGATAATATTATAACACTTATATTGTTTGAAATACATAGACTTTGAAAGTTACACAAAATAATTCGATTTGATGAAAAATATATAAAAAAAAAAATGTTATCATAAAAATAAAAAAAAAACTATAGTTATTTCTATAATTAAAAATTCCAACCTAATCAATAAATATTCTCATCAAGAGTATAATCATTATCCTGATGACGACTTACTTATACGTGACTATTCTATAACAATTTAATACATTTTTAATGCATGCAATAATATTCGATTTTTTAGGATTATTTTTGACAAAACTGCAAAATAATTGAAACATCTATAATGGTAGCTGTAGTGTTCTATCGATTTTCAGCGAGTTAATAACTATAATTACACGCCCTCGGCGACTTAATTCTCGTAGCCTATATGCATATTTATATACACATATTATACATAAACGCGTATATGCGGAAAATGCGACGAAACCGAATATAACATTTTCAATTTCCCAAAATCGTCCCTACGACAAGCGGCCTGTGTTGATGCTGCGTGTCTCGGTAATGTAGTTAGCGTTGCGTGCGCGCCCCTGTGATTTAATACCGTCGGAAACAACATTGCAAATCTAATCACGTACCTATATCCCTACGAGGGACCGGCGTCAAAAATAATCTGGCCTCGAGCTACACCGGAGTGTTTCTTCAATTACACGATGTCACACGCCGGTTCGGAGTCGGCTTCACGTTATTATAATATTATATAGTGCGTTATGTATACTGTTTTATTATAATAATATTTTATAAAAATGTAAAACGCGCATTAAACCACGCGTAGAAAAAGCGACATAAACGCGGGACGTGACAAATTTTTAATATATACTTGCGTATAAAAATAAAAATCGCGTTTGAATTATTATTATCATCGTATTAAACTGTACGCGTGTACACGCGAAACCCAATTCGCGAAAGCAATATTCCAAAACGGAAATGAAACCCTGCCGCTACCCTTATAATATTATTATCGTATAATACGATTATATTAAATTCTGGTGAGAAAACGCGACGATTGTATTTTGTGTATGTGTGTGTGTGTGTGTGTGTATGCTGTGAACGTGTGAAGAGATAAAGTGACGTAGGTACAATTTAGCAATGTCGGATATCGATTTTTTTTTTCTTAAATTTTTCACGCAATTTATACGATTCAAAATTTGTACAATACCTTTTTTAACTACAACAATAACTAAGAAATGGAGTGTTTGAATTCATCTCCCCAGTTCGAATTTTAAATTTCGGTTTTTACGATAGTTCCGTGATTGATGATAAAAATAATTTATGGACGAATAACATGCAAAATGCTAACCCTACATTGCCGTTATGTATTATTTTAAAAAAAGATAGTTTTTAATTATTATTGTTAAAAACTTTTAAATTTGATTTGTTTTGTAAAGTATGCACTATATTATATTATTATCAGAAATTCAGAGCTAAGCAAGTTTATTTTATATTGATAAATATTATAGAATTGGGGTACGAGACATATTATTACATAATACCTGAATATTGGAATATTTGAATTTATATAATTATCAGTTATCCAACCAATGATATATTATAAGCTATCATGACAATACAATATATTTTTTAAGTATCTTTATAATCATTTTGAATATTGTAAATTCCTGGTTTGAGTATGTATGAAAACAGTACGTTGCAACGGTACTCGACAAGAATATTTCGACGAGATCAATATTGAGGGACAATTTTCCATAAACTTAAATACTTTTATTTTGCAGGAAAATCATAGTATTATAACCATACGATAACTGGACGTCGTCGGTCCTTCACGGTGTTGACAATTTCACAGAACGAGAATTTATTCAAACTATTGTTTATTCCTCTCTCGGATAGGTACATTGTTATTATTCGATTGACTGAGAACGAAACGCGGCGTATTTTTGGGTATTCAAATAATATTTAAATAATCAAGAACGTTTTACCACTTGTGGGTATAATATTTTATAACAATATACGTCATAATAACACAGTATGAATACAGTAGGTACTGCCGTGTAGTATAATACCTAACGACTGTAATAATATCATAATAATATCATTACGATACGTATTATATAATATTATATTCGTTTGTTTCTATATTACGATGATTATATGATTAGCATGTTATTGTTATTATTATTTTATAATATCATAATGCCAAAGAGCGGTTAATGTATTAAAAAATATTATATTATG
Source organism: Eriosoma lanigerum (assembly GCA_013282895.1). Lineage (NCBI taxonomy): Eukaryota > Metazoa > Arthropoda > Insecta > Hemiptera > Aphididae > Eriosoma > Eriosoma lanigerum. The sequence continues at coordinate 6,342,696 of CM023357.1, read as the reverse complement.
ACGACAATGCGACGGGGTCGCGTGTGGCGGATGAACCGACTATACGTCATTTCGACAACTCGCGTGTTTTATCGCTAAATGACTCGGGAAAATTATTCCGCTTATTATGCACGCGTCTGCGGTGTGGAATACGTGTAAAAAACGATCATGTTGTATAGAAAATGATAATAAATATAGAATACGTCTGCGGATATTATGGACTTTCGAAATGTATATGAAATATTATAAACTTTTGCCGACGACAGACGTAATGATTATTATCGTATATTGTGTCAGCGTTATAATATTGTGTAGTTTAAGTGTTTTTAGTTCTTGATAATACTTATCTAATGTGCCGGATATTTGCATTCAACGTCTTCGCAGATTACGGAAATCGCGAGATGAAGTTTTTAGAATATATTTCCAATTTTAATTATACTTCCGAAAATTATAATTTTTTTTTTTTATTAATCTACCCAAATATAATTTCGCATGTAAGTGCACACATTATTCTAACTTAACCTTAAAATTCCAACTATTCGAAAATATTTTTCTAATTAATTTTATATTGTAAACTTAGTATTATTATATTTATAAATAACACAATAGTTTTACTAGTATTATTCTTAATATATTATAAAAATTTAAATTATACCTATTATCGAATTAAGAATCGAAGATATGACTGCAAAAGTAAAATAATATACCTACGTACCTAATGGATACGGAATATAATAATATAAGTATTAACGCAGTTTATACAATTTAACACAATTTTATCTGATATGATATTTTAAGAACAACTGCTTTTGAAGAAATAATTTGGACTCCTTTGACTATTATCTCACAAATAACTAACGATGTTTTTAGTAGTACTTTCATCATAAATTTCTAATAAATACACGTTTTCGGATAACAGCTACTTTTGCTCCATGTATGAAGATTTCTGTGTTAGTTTATACACAATTTAGCTATCGTCGTAGTTAGACTATATAGATCATTATAATATTATTTGTGTTATATATCAATGAATATAATATTGAGTTACCTATTGGAAACAAGCGTCGTTTACTTCATAATCGATAGAAATATTCAGAAATATATTCTTGTCGGTCAAAGTTCGCTATGTTATTAATAATATCAAATTGATCGGGGTTTATACTTTAATCGAGATCATACACTTGAGAAATCATATTATATAAATACGTGTAATAACGTTTATTTTAAGCGTATATTATAACATATCTTTGATGTCCAGACGATGCACCCGATCCGAAAAATATATTCATTAAATTATACGGTACGGCGTGCTTCGTGCGTTAACCAACGGAAGGGAACTTTATCTCGCGTCCAACAGGCCTGCGTATGTGTTCAACGGAGCGCGTCAAAACCGATAAACTTACAATAGACAGTGTAATAATGATAATAATAATAATGAGGAATCGATAATATAATCCATCTTTCATCGTAATTTTGTAAATTTAATTTAATTTAAAAAAAAATTTTATTAGACATTAATTGTATTTTTATGGATCCATTACTGGTCCTTTTAGTCTGCCACAGTCGTCTCAACAGGATACAAAGAGAAAAAATTTTTTCACAATGTTGGCGGGCCTGACTCGTTGCTCAACCTGTGTTTTTTATACGTTATTAGGTGAGCAAAGTTTCAGGTGTGCTAACGTTGCGAACCACACGAAGCTTTCTCGATACTCGGCCACCGAATATAACAGCAACAATGATATTAACCATCCACATGTCGCCTGAAACTTGCTTTGACCTAAATACATTTGCAACAAGGTGAGCAAAGTTTCAGGCGTGTAAGTGAGATCGGACCGAAATCGTCTTGAAGATAATCGATAATATAACGCTTATTTCAAACGTATTTGCGTATTTATATTTTGTATAAACAATATTTGTACAGTACATTAATATTATTTAAGTGTTTAAATTTGTAAAAAACAGTAAAACAGTAAACAGTAAAAATCAATCGAAATTGTAATTTCATATTTTTTTACTGTCTAAAAGAAGTATAAAATATTATATAATTTAAAATTATATTTGTTTTTAATTTTTTAAATAAATATTTATATTATATTAAATTTCAACTTTCAACAATATTGGTATCATTAATATCGAACATGGATGTACTCATGTTAAAGTATAACGATTAACAAAATATTTTAAACATGCATTCTACATATAAATATAATACCTATTATATTAATTACAGAATACTATTAAATAATAATATGTAACTAATTATGTCGTTTGTATTAATATTAGTTTATATAGTACGTGTTCTATTGTATTCTATCCGGTATCACATATAGTTTATTAACTAATTAGTATCCAATTGTTAAATAGTATAATTAATACTAAAATATAAATGGAGCTAATTAATTTCGTAAGATTTCATTTGTTATTAATAATAATAATATTTATTATTATTATATTATATACAGAGCGATCATAATATTATTATTTAACAAAAATAATGACGAAAAGCCGATTCCCATTGTTTTTGTAAAAATAATTTTTGATCACTCCATATATAATAATAATAATATAGTGTTTTTGTGAATGTGAATAATAACATAAAAATTAATAAAATTAATTAATTAATAAACATTTAAGGTTGATTTAAATATACAGGGTGATTTATTAAGCGTCCTCGCTCCCTTTTTTGTTTTAATATTGCATATTTTACATTTTTTTTTTTTGACATTTTAATTTATTTAATACCCGTATTTTTCAATAGGTACTTAGATTTTTTTATGTCACTTAAGGTTTATCCTGTAGCAATAAAAACTTTGTTTTTTTAAATGTGAACTATAGTTTTTTTCTACATAATATTATTCAGTTAATTTTTCTATAAGCATGCTCACATTTTCTGTGATATACATTTTTCAAGTATTGGAAAATACGGTTATAAAGTAAATTAAAATATCAAAAGAAAAAAGTTACAAAATATTCATTATTAAAGCAATAAATGGTGATCACGCTTAATAAATCACTCTGTATATATATAGTTAATATTATTAACACTCGTTTGTATAATTTTAAAAAAACAGTTCCCGTTGGCTTATAATTGTATTTTTTAATTTTTTTTTTTTTTTTTTTTTTTTTTTTTTAGTATATGTACATTTTTATCAGCTATTGACATTATTTCTTTCATAATATAAAGGATGGCTCACGAAACAACTGCTGCAGCTAACAGTTGCCAAACCATTGATTCAGCAAATGTGTGTGTCGGTTGTCTGTCAACCGATTGCATGTCAAAAGAACGTAATACCATTGATTTTTATAAAATTATTATAGAATCGTCATACCTAACGTATCAGTAATACGTAAAATATAGAAACACAATAATATTGCACAATGCTATTATTGTTGTATTGTTTTCCATTTTTAATTAGCCGACGATTATCATCATTAACGTTGTGACACGGTAATAATAGTTGTCACATATATTACATTTCCAAACATAATAATAATAATAATATTGTAGCTGATCATTTTGTGAGAACGTCGTCGTTTTGTGAAATGCCGAGTCGATTTATTTCATACATTTTTCTCACGCGAACTTTCGTTAGTTATTACGCACGCATATGCAACGTGAGCAATTATTTATTGTTTGAATGATATTATTTAATATTTATTTTAATGAAATTTCAATTGATTATATTATACATACGCATATTATAAAAAATATTCATCGTGAATTTGGATTTTTGTGACACAATAAATAGATAATTATAAATTCTATTATTTTTATAATAAATTAGTCTAATTTACAAAATCATTTTTAATTTTTAACAGTTTAATTATTACCTTATTATGTACTTAATACTTATATTATAATGTTTAATAATACCTTATTTTATCGACGTGCTACGTATATTTAAAGCCTACATGTACCCTATAGGTAAGTATGTAATATGTATAGCTAAGTATAAATAGATAGTATTTGTTAAATTTTACGAAATTATAAATAATCCTAATCAATTGCATATTGGCCAACTACATATTTGTATTATTTAAAAATAAATACGTTTTTTAACAATATAGGAATACAAAATACCAAGGCTGGGCATTAACGAGTTAAAAAGTTAAAGTTAAGTTACTTTTAATTAATTTATATAACGAGTTACTTTTTTTTAACTTTTAACTTTTATCTTAACGAGTTAAATTTATTGTAAATTACCAAGTTATTTTTCAGTTATATTATTTTATTGACATTAAATAAAAATATACTTTTATAAAAATAAAATGTTTTTAAATTTAATTAAATATACAAAAACATCAGTTACATATTGTACATATGTTCACTAAAATTTAAAATTAAATATCTAATTATATTAAATTTTATATTTATTTTCAATATTGAATATAGATTATTAACTACTTTAGTCTTTCTCTGTGACTATGTTATAAATCATTTTAATATTAATAGAATTAATTATTTTGTAGCCCACACTTATATGTTATTTCCTATTAGTGTTATAATTTATGAATATAATTGCTGTAAATAAAATATCTAAATCTAGCAGTATAGACATTGAGGTACAGAATATTATTTTAAAAAATAATGTTTTTCTTATTATTAGACAATATATAAAATAAGTGAAGTTATATTATAATGATCATAAAATTGGAAATAGAAGTCATTGAACAATAAAAATATATTAAACAATAAATTTTAAACACGCGCACAAACACTAGAAACATCATTGGTTTATTTTTACGTTCATTATTCAGTTATCGTCAATAATCGTTATTTTTGTTAGTAAAATATATTTGTTTTTCGGTTTAAAAATGATTAAATTTAACTTTTTTTTAACTTTTTAACTAAGTTAAGTTACTTTCTTAAATTAACTTTTATTGTTTTTAAGTTAATAAAAATTAAAAATAATTTTTAACGTTTAACTTAACTGAAGAATGTCTAAAATAACTTACTTAACTAGTTAAAAAATTAGTTAACTTGCCGAGCTTTGCACAACAACATAACAGTGGCGAACTAATTTATAGAATAATAAAAATACTCCTTAAGATAAGAAGATCGGCAACAACACTTGCTATTGCCGGAATAGAATACATATTATTCAGAGGAACTAGTAATTTCTTAATTATTTAACTTGGTATCTCCATGATTTATTCAAAAAACTGATTAACTTAAAACAAAATAAACACTGAATATCACAAAATTATTATGTAAATTCATTTATAATTTATAAACAATATTGATCGATCTATAAGAAATTCAAGGTTATCAATATATTTTATAATCAAATTAATATTACATTTGTTAACAAACCTCCGTTTAAATTTGAAATATTAAATATCAGAATAGAAATAAAAAATATACTAACGCTGAATGACACATAATTTTAAGACAAAGGTCATATTATAAAGAAAAAACACTTAGCTAAACTACAGAAAACTTTTTTTAATCTGTAAAAAACTGATAGATATCTAAATACATAAAAATTCAATTATAAAAGTTGCGAAATAATTTAGTGCTTATTAATTTATAATGTCATATTTTAGATTACATTTTTTATCAGGAAAATAAATTGAGATAACAATGAAAACATATAGTAATAATTCCAACCATTTTTCTAACAAAGAAATTTAATTTTTTTTATAATATATTTCACCTATAACTTTTTTATTATAAAGAATATAATCTATAGTTTAACCCTAGTATTAAACAAAAACACATAATTAAAAAAACTTCCCTAGACATTGTTTGGATTTTTTAATGTAAGATGTCCTTTGAATTTTATTTTGAATTTATTTAACGGCCGAATGTATCAAACCATATTGCGTAAATACTGTGTAAACACTAATAAGAGCCGAGCAAATAATGTCCAATTAATATTTTATATTATTCATTTATTATACTATTCGAGTCATAAAAATGTATTTGGCCGTTAATGTTAAACATTATCATAGTACTTAAACGATTATTCAAATTCGTACATGAGTGTATATTTAGTAGTATTAATATTTTAAAACTTAAACATTTTAAATTGTACCTACTTATATTATAATATGAGTCTTAAAACCCCTGATATTTACATTTATGTAAATCAACGATAGCTATTTAAAATAATGTTAAACTTAAAGAACATCAAAGGCTTTTTTGGTTTGCTATTTAATGGACATTTCGTATACCTAATATGTATATAAAAAAAAGTATTTAAATTTTATCTACGTTCTGCAAATCGAATAGGCTAGACATTTTACTTTGATGGGCAACTTCATGCAAAATCTCTTAAAAATTCGAATTATATTTCTCAGTCCTGTATCGCGTGTTTGTTACATCTAATTTGAATTTTAGTATCCCACTAACCTGACGCGCGTATACCATAAAGAAAATTAGTTTTATTCATTTATAATATTCGTATTGTTCACATAAATAATTATTGATGTCTGATTATTGATCGTGTCTTATGTGATTGATATACACCTAATCTTGACACACGTCTTGACCATCAATTTCAAAAATAATTCTTAACTACCAGTGACGGATGGTCGAAATGTTTAATAAATGTTCCTTATTATATATTATTATAATAGTAAGTATACATTTTACATTTTTCTAGCAATATCAACTATTTTATTTCGAACAATCAGTCATCGCATTGTGTGAGGAACACTGCTGCATATCTTTATGGCCTCTAAAGACGATTTCATTCTCGTAAATAATAAAATTATAATAATTATTTTTATATTCACTCGTTAAATTTGTTTTCACTCTTAAACTTCAAGTATAATAATAACGTGTGTTTTATTATGTGCTTAAAATAACGACAATACTATTATAAATTTGTATAACTATTTGTTATTATTTATATATACCTAGTAAAATTAAATTAAATTATTAAACTATAGTTAATAACTCAATATAATAAATTTCAAATTATTATTAAAACATTGAACGATTTGTTAACAAAAAATAATAAATAAGTTAGGATTACAACATATAATAGCACTAAACATAAATCCATCATTTTTCTTTTATTGATTAAATGAAAAATTTAAATATATAATCAGAATATTATTAAAATAAATATAAAAACATAATTTAAATTATTATATTGAAACAATTTATCATAATTATAAAAATATAATAAAACATTATTTAAATGTAATTGTGTACATTGAAAATGAAATAATTATAATAATATCATATTTATATAGGTATTATTTTCTATGAATATTTTACCGAATAAGAATGAATAGAAAAGTGTATGTCATATGGGAATAAAATAAATATAATATATATTTTGTGCATTAATGTTTTGGTTCATAAAAATAATTTTGTTTTTGTTATTTTTTCTAATATAATGTAAATATAAATTCTAAAAATTTGAATATATTTTAACTCATGTGACTATTATTAGTAAAACAAATTTATATATTTGTAATTGTTTTTGTTTTTGTGTTTTTAAAATTAGGTATTTAATATAATAAGTAATTTATTTTATGACGTATGATGTAATAAAATTATTCTAGAAATATATGCGTACAAAATTGTACAATAAAATCTAATACAAAAGTGTTAGGTAGTGGAATTATTTAATAAATATTATGTTTTGTATTAAGTATTTACATTAAAACACATTATTCTAACTATTATCCATCGTCAAACGAACATATTTGGAGTTTAAACTGATTATTATTTTTGATCGATATTCTATATAGTAATATTTATATTACATATAAGATCTTAGTCCTATTATATTGTTTTTTTTTTTTATAAACCCTACAGTATAAACGTATAGTGCTTATTTAATTAAAAAACAATAATAGTTGGAAAGATTCTAATGTTTGGTATATTTACCTTCATGCTTTATGAAAAAAAAAAAAACATGAAATTTACGAAGTAAAATAGTATTTTTGTATAATTTATAATAATATAAAACAACATCAAACAAACATTATGGCAATAATATTACATATACGCATACTAAATCGTTATTTCGAACCACATGGCACAAATGTGAAATGTCTGTATTTATTTAACATGATAATAGTGTAACATCGAAATCCTAATGCGTTTTCATTTTTGTGAAATAATTTTACTATTATAGTATTGTCATGAATATAATAAGATTATAAAATATTATATATGTGTATCTTGTTCAGAGTAATATTAAAACGATATCAACGCGCACAAGACTAAAAAAAAGTCGTATATTTTATACGAGGGTGACGGATATTATTACGTATTCATTTTATTATCATCCATTTATCATAAAATTATTATAGAAGCGTGTGCTGTGTTACATCATTTCATCGATACTAAACTCTATCGAATCGCGTGTTTATTTCACCGCAGTATAAGTAATGTATGACATATTTTATACTTTTTATTTTGAAATATTATACTCAAAGTGCATATTATTTTTAAGTTTAACAAAACGATTAATATTTTCCATCATAATTATGTGAAATGAGAGTTAATCATTCAAAATCGGTCGTTTAAGAGTTTTATTTATTTTTTATTTAAAAAAATGTAGACCCATATTTCAGGACTAGTGCAACAATTATAAAATATTAATAGGTAATTGTTTTTTTGTTTTGAATTGATTATACAAATAATTACATTTTAAAATCTCAATCAGACGCTAAACTATACGCGTAACCTAACCTACATCATTTAATTAGATAGTAGTATTTGAAATATTATTACACCCGTTAATGTAAATGATTACTGCTCTTATTATTCATATAACATTAATATGAGTTCATTATATCATTTGAGTAAGAAATTACTTTTATAAATAACATCAATACAATTTAATTTCACTGGGTACTGTTTTTGGAAATTATTGATTCTTTTTATCGATTTTTGGCTGCTTAGATTTTTTGCAGCAACGTGCAAACAATTTTAACGTGGCGTAAGCCGAAATAAACGTTACCACCAGCAAAAAGGCTATCACATCCAACAGGTAAAATTGGAACCAGTACAGATCGTTAGCTGCAGTTCTCAGATGTAAAGCTCCTCCGTGACGAGTTACGTACTCAATCCAATAGATAGCTTTGTTCAACGGCCGTACTGGATTGTCATTGAATATTTTCGATACCTTTTTGGCGTTAGCCAAATAACTGTAGTGTAAAAAAAACATAAATATATCTAATATAATAAAATATCACAAATATAAAATTATATTATATTTCGGTCTCCGTAATCGACGATCCGGAAGCTATCTTATCCGCCCTTCCTCCATAACTACCAAGCATACACACCACACACACATGGGGATAGGCTTTATTATTAAATTCCATCTTACGTTTTCGTTTTAGATTAAAAATCGTTTTCGTATGATATTATGAAATTTCGCTTCCGCACATTACATTGGATTAAATTCTATTCTGTTTTAATCGAAATTCCTTTCTTATTACCGCTCGAGTGTACAAATATCAAAAAATGACTTCCGAACTTTACAAGAAAATTGTTCCCGTTTCACTGATAATTTTTGCGAAACAACCGGAATTCGTTCGAACGTGTAGGTAAAATATAATACAATAGGTATTGTTATTATAATACAATAGGTACACTCACGACGGGTCGTCGATGAGTCTGCGAAGTGCATTTCCAAAATTGTCTTTGGTCAGCCCGAAATACGGCACGTGTATGGCGTATCCTCTCTGTTCGGCCAAGATCACGTTCTGAGGTTGATCGCCAAACACCGAAATTCCCAACATGGGAACCCCGTGGTAAGTTGTCTCGATTGTGCTATGTATACCACCGTGGGTGATGAACAGTTTACAGTTAGGATGACCTGCTCACGTGCAAGACTAATTTTCAAGATTTTGGTATATGGATGCCTAATATTTATATCTATCAGCAATCATTGGGACTCACCTAGTATATCGTTTTGTGGAAACCATTTTTGAACGATAACGTTACTGGGCAGATTGGGTATCTGATCGTTTTCCCATTTCCACAAAACGGTCTGTTTAAGGGTGGACAGCTCAGCTAAAAGAAGCGACACAATTTCTTTAGGCATTTTAGACGATTTAACCACGGAACCTAAGCTAAAGTACACCACGCCATGGACAGACGATTCGACTATAGTCTTGAGATCCTGGAAAAAGTACAAATTTACATAATTTTATATCTCAAAACTTTTGATAAGTCCAAAAAATATCCCTCAGAAACGAGTTTTTCTCGGCTGGAAAATATGAAAACGCTAAATATTATTAATCCGTGGACATCTAGTTATCAACTAAAGTCGACTGTGCAATATACGATAATATTATGCATTTTAGCTATATCCAACCAAAATTATAATTTCTAATACGTACGTATTTATATATACTTGAAGTGTGCGTTCTGGAATTTAAATGATTAAATTATACTTTCAAATAAATACGAACGGCGTTTTTAAAAATCGAAGCATGTTTACAACGCTTATAAAGTTATAAACGATATAAGTAAGTGCAGAGTTCCGTGATAATAGAATCGTAAAGAAAAAAATGGAACGAAATTTTGAAAATGTTTATTACTACCTACCTATATACCTCTACGTAACAAATACGCTTTTCTGAGCAAATAACAATAATTTATTTTAAAAAAAGGCCTAGTTATGATTGTTTTAAATTCTGAGCGGAGCGAGTAATGTATTGTTAGATGTTTTTTTTTTTTATGTATGAAAACATTTTTTTGAAATAATGGTCCGATTATCACAAATAAGGTACTCTTTTCATATCGAATTTCATCTAGTTGGTACTTTATTTAGCTAATTTTTTGAATTTCCCAAAAATTTTTCCTTGAAAAGCGGAAAATTGGTAAAATTACGGTTTCCGTTATTTTAAATTTTTTTATTTATTAATTATTAATTGAGTTTTGATCATAGAAACTTGAAAAAAAAATTATTAATATAGGTAATATTTACGTTTAGTAAAATTTTGAAACGGATTGATTTGTTTTTTGGCTAAATATAGAGCTTTGAATTTTTTCCAAAAATGTTTAATATTACCTGCAGTTTTTGGTTTAAAGGTATGAAATTTTCATAGAAGCCTACTCATATACTATTTAATCTATTTAAAAAATATTTTGAAAATCGTGACTGGCAATTTTTATCATGAAATGATAACTCCTTGAATAGTGATCATAGGGATTTGAAATTTATTTTGCATATTGTAAATACGTAATTTACATTCGTGGTAAATTTTTGAACGGATTTTCGGTATAAGATATTGAGATTCGCTCAGAATCGTATTTTCTAATGCAATATCATTGCATTAAAATCATAATAATTTCTCCGAGGACCGAAAGGACGAATGAGGAACGTCCACAATCGGCCTTTCCCACATTTTTTTTTTTTTTATTATTATTATTATTACCTTCGGCAGCGGTTTGGCGGGTGCGCAATGCATTCCGGCCACGTCGACGAACGTCGGGATCAGTGGCACCGGCGACCCGACGGCACCGGGATGGCTGTTGACCAACGTCAGGGACACGTTTCGCAGCAATTGCACTATCGGCGGCCGGGTCTCGTGGCCCGGATACACGAAGTGTTTGTCCATCAGGGATTGGTGCCTGGGCACGTAGAACGCGCGATTGACCCACGTGTGGAAAAACGCGCTCACCGCGTTGGCCGTCCTCTGGTAGAACGACATGTTCACCGGGAAACCGATTGTGAACTCGGGTATGTACGACGGATCGTACGGCTGACCGTGCCACTGTGACACCCGGACGCTGGAAGACGATCCCAACAGCTGGACCACCGGCGCGCCGTACTTGTGGCCGAGCGCGACGAAACACTCGTGCAGGAAGTTCTCGAACAGGATCACGTCGAAACGGCTACGGTCGTTCCGGACGAAGTCCCGCACCGACGGTTTGCTCAACGTCTGGTCCGTGTTGAACGGCCCGTACGCCCACGTGCCCAAGGGCTCGGGTAATGCGTACTTGGCTATATCTATCATATCGACATCTGCGAACAGAACGCAATCGTGGACGGATAAATAATATCGGCTAAACGTGTGAGATGACCCCCCACCACCCTCCCCCCCCCCCCGATCGCGAACTTTATGACGAACAGTCGTGCAGTTAAACACGATTCACTAAAATACAGTTGGGTTATTTTCCTGGACGCAGTGTCGGATTTAGAGTTGAACATGTCGTGGGTTATTAAACACCGCGTATTTGCTTTGTACCTCCTCCTCCTCCGCCCCCCCCCCCCCCGCCACATATTAATTGACATAAAAATTTAGTAAGAAAATTTTGACGCCGGATGAAATTGTCCCCCTTGCCCCCCACCCCCTGAATGTCTGGACGACATAATTATTTAAATTACCAACGAAGCGTGTCAAAATATGGCTATAATATAGAATTGCCCAAATGGACCAAATCATATTTACTGTTATAGATCATTTTTAATAGGTACTTTAGCTCAGTCGAGTTGATGAGCTTTCGTCGTAAAGCGTACCAACATTAAAGTATAAACATACGAGTATAATGTAATATAATGAAATATATGCAAAACTCTCTTTAATTGCAATACTTTATCACTATATTATATTTTTTTATATTTAAATTATGAATTATGACCGTACTCATTTTAAAATTATTTAATTATACTATATGATGGATACGGTGTAATAAAGTTGCACTGGACCGACCCCTCATTTATTATACGTCTACAAATCATTATTTAATAGAAAAAAAAAAAGGAAAATTTTTCCTTTTTTATGTAATCCGGAAAAGGATAGAAACGATATCGTAAAATAATTACTTGTTTGTGTCCAAATTATCATCTTATTGTTTAATATCATTGCAATGGATATTATATTTTATTTTAATTCTTAGAAAAAAATAAGTACACTTATAGTTCAAGATTAATATTTAAACGAAAATATAATATTTAAATCATATAGTTAATAGTTTTTTCCGGAATATATAACCCGGAATTTTAGAGACGTGACAAGCCCAGTTTGTAACGCATAATACATGTATCATAAAAACTTATAAATTAGAGTATAATTGCAATTCCATAGATAAAATAACCTCACCTATCCTTTTAGTTAATAACGATATATAGTTTTAGACACCACTTACCGAACGGTGGACTCAGTTCAACCTGCACAAATTTATGCGGTAATGATGTTTCGCCTATCGAGTACGGCGATACAATTGTAACGTTGTGTCCTTTGGCCACCAAAGCTCTTATTAAAGGCTTAAGCAGTCCCATAAAGTGACTTCTGACTTCGGTTGGGAAAAAAGCCAAAATGTTGTAACTCTTTTCTGATCCGACCAGTTGCTGTTGTTGCATGCCGAATGCAGTCCAGCATGATAACGATAGCCAGATAAACGTCTATTTAAATAAAAAGAAAAACACGGTAAATTATTTAAACTATTAATTATATTGATGTATAGTTTGAATTTTTTATTTTTAGTATGCATTAAAAGGAAATATCATAAATAAAAGAATATTTTAATATAAATTTTGTTAAACAAATTACGTCTATGTGTTTTATGTAGTTTATTATAATAGTAAAATTTGAGCTTGTTTAAAATATCAAAAGATATATAATACATTCATACAACTTATGTTTTTTTCCGATGAAATAAATGGATATTATAATATAATTAAATATAATATATACTTTATATATTAAAACATATTAATTTCATAATATAAATTTTTTTTTTTAAATTTATTAACAATAATATGTATTTACAAAAAAACGGTTTTTAATCTCCACAAATTTTTCGCCCAGAGTTAACACATAGTTTAATCCGGCCCTGTCTACATTGCTACATTTCTTACTTTAAATGTTATAATAATATAAATTATAATATATTTGAAACATTTTATGATTAGGCGTTGAATAATAAAATAAAAATAAAATATTTGCTAAACTATTTAAACAATAATAATATATTATTTTTAAATTTCTAGTTTTATTTAAATCAGTTAATATTCTCTGTTAAATTAACTTTAGATATTAGTTTGAATAAATTTGAGAAGTTTTTTACAACAAACTTTCATTAATTAAAAGTCGAAAATAATTTAACAATATTCTATCGGTTCACGAACATAATAAACTATATAATCTTACAATTAATGTCGCATAAGCGGAAATTTATTAAAATTTCCAAAGGGACTTGGGGTTAGCATTTTAAAAATCAATATTGTTATATCAATATATATATATATATATATCAATGATACTTTTTAATAACTTTATTGTTGTTTAAAATTAAATGAAACAAGAACAAAAAAAGAATTCGAAGTCTAAATTTATAAAAAAAAAATGTTGATGAGGACAAGGTTCAACTCAAAAATAAAGTATTGGATGTAATTCAAGAATAATTATTTTAAAGATCGTATATAGACTAATTTACTGGAATATTACTGGAATTATACTAGGTTAGTATAATATATTAGGTATATAATATTATTATACTAAGTAAATCGAATATTACTACGAATATTTATCAAATTAAATGGTCACGTTTTATTGGTCTCTTCGATTTAGATATAAATTTTAATACAATTTCATGTTAGGCGATAAACCTAAATCTGATATAGCAGAATCGTAATGAAATTACCACGGTTTTTTTTAAGTATTCAAAACGCATTATTTAACCAATTTAACCACAAAATTTAATTAATATATTATTAATTAATTTAAAACATTAAAAATCACACACAATCTAATGTTTAATTGAATTATGTTTTTTTATAATTGATTTTTTGCCAATAATTATTACTACAATACTGCGACAAGTGCGATAACATTAAACGAAAAAATAATAGGTAACATTTTATGAATTGAATCAATTTATTATGTATAACAGTGATGGAATTATTATGTGATATTCGTTGTACATGTTTAAATATCATTATACTATGTCATAAACACTATTGTTTTTTAGTAATAATATTATTACCCATATTGTTTATTGTGTGAAATGATAAATGATTTATTATTATAATTTATAAATCTTGAATGAAAATCGTTTTGCCAATGATTAAAACTACCGAACTACTTATTGACACACGCACACGTACTATTTTATATAATGCCATTATAATATTATTGTTACCTATTGCTTTTGTTATAATTAATGATGCAACGATTTCAACGGTCATTTGATTGGCATACGCAGAAAACAAAAACGACTAGCTATAAACATGATTTATGATACATCTCTCTTTCTATCTATTTTTCTATAAGGCGCTATTATTAAAAAAAAAAAAATATTAACTTCTATATTATATAGGTATAATATATAAATGAATATATTGCACTATAATTTATAACATACAGAGTGATTTTATGATGCAAAAAGGATAGAGCTGAGATTACGTGATAAGCATCCTTATAGTGATAACCATATTTATGTCATTTTTCACAACAAAAATTGATGAATTTCTGATCACTCAGTACAATTTTTGGGCTTCTACTATCTGCTAAATCTTAGCTACGGAGATATTTTATAAATATAATAAACGCAACATTAATGTTTAATTCAGAGATGGGACAATTCCTTTTTAACAAGATCACTTTCAGTTTCCCATTCATTTCCTAAAAAAAAAAAACTCATTCCTTCTCAACAATGAATTCATAATATATAAAGTTCAGATTATTTTATTTATTTAATTGAGATATTAAGTAATATTATGCTGTCATTAATTTTTAATAAAACTCTTATAATTTTTTTCGCTGTAAATATTATTTATTTATTTATTTATTTAAGTTAAAGAATTCTAATGAGTATAATATAATAATATGATTCTCGCGTAACATTAAACGTATAATTTATAAAATATAAAAAGTTAACGGGGCCCCTCGTGGAATCTGAACGAGCACAATAGAAAACAATAATTAATATTTGCATGCAAGATTTCCTCATTGCTGTCCATAACATGTACATTACGACATACGCCTTATGTATTGCGCAATAATTTACTATTTTGCATTGATGTTTTGTTTAAAAATATTAACTTTTTTTTCTTTTTTAATGCACCGTATCGTAGTCGAAACTATTCGATACAATAGGTACAAAGTGCAATAACATGTTTAAGGCAAAAAAACGTAAATCCTAATTATCTTCATTATGTTTGTCTCGTTTAAATTATCTAATATCTATGAAAAATAACTACTAACACTATAATGTTATAGTAATCGGCATTCAAGAGGCATATTATTGCGTTATGTGCTTACTTACGGTAAACTTCATCGTTCGGTGTTAAGTTTTGTTATTTGCATTAAATCGTGTACACTCGTATAAATTGTAGACGGGTTTCAATAGTACTACTATGTAGTAAACAGTTCATTCCGCGCGCGTACGATCTCGGACCGCGAAGGACGCTAACTGATGTTTGCGCGTATGTGTACAATGGAGCATGGACCGCTGATATCATGGTTAAAATAATTATTATTGTTACGTAACATACAGAAACGTCAGTACCTAATAATAACGAGTGGGATGATTTTTTTTATTTTAATGCGACTTCGTATAATGTTATAATAAAACCTGTTACAGGCTGTTCACGGTGATTTTTGATTAATTCGACTGGCAATTATTTACATTTTAGTTATAACCTACGTTTGAAACCACTTCTACTCTCAAACACTTGTATGCTATTTTAATAATACTAAATAAAACGTAAATATTTTTTTCGAAACTTCATCTACATCATATAAAAATGTTTGAATAAACGGTACTAAATTCATTGACGTGAAAAATTTCATAATGTTGTATACATTTTAACAAATAGACCGGTGCTATCGATTTCCTCTCGTGCGACACAATACTCAAATTACATTAATGTTGTGATATTATAGTGAAAAAAGATACAAATAGAATATTATTTAATTTCTTTATTCTTAACATTTTCATAATTGACCCAGATCAAAATCATATATTCGAATAAGATCAACAATCATTGGATTTTTTTTTATTTAGACTAATTTGGATCAATAAAAATGCAATGCGACGAAATGCGTCATAATAATATGGCATTTAAAAATTTTTAAAGTTTATTTATCATCGTTTTTGTTATTTTAAGTTATACTTTACATTTTTTATTATAAAGGTACAAATATATAATTTTTTATTTTTAGATCAATGTAAGTAAGTATAAATAAAAGTATAAAAAGAAAAATAATAAATTTTTGTTTTTGAGTAATTAATAGTAAAAAGTATAACAAACTTGTATCCTTAACTCTAATATTATGACAAAGATTTTAAAAACATACTCGTAAATTAAAAATATAAAATATATTATAATTATTTCTAATAATCAGAGCTCAGATTTTATCGAATTTATTAATAATTATAGAAAAGAGGAAACAATAGCATTATTTTTTAATACAAATTTGTTTTATACATCAACAATTTAAACTTTAAAATTGTACGAGTATATTGTACATTTTAAAGAATTAAAGTTTATATAGCTATTTTGTCTAAAAAGTATGAACGTTTATTAATTTTTTATGTTCACGATTTTGGTAGGTATAAAAAAAAGTTATATGAATAGATAATACAAATATTTACATTTTCGTTGACTTTTAACTGCCGAAGGTTTTTATTTAAAAATTATGTAAAACATTATTTTAATTTTATTATTTTTCCAGGTGACATTGAATAATTACATTTTATCGATGTCATCTAGTTTATTTTAGGTTTTTTGTTATATGTTTTATTTTTCAATGCGCATACGATTATTTAAGTATAGTATAGCGCATATTATTACAGTATTTTTATTGTGTTATAAAATCTCAGTCTTTCTTATAATGATAAATAAATATTATTTAAAAACTGATACTTATGTCAAAACTTTTATTCTCTAAATTTTTTTAGTGAAATAATATTAACTATATTATATTTATTAAACTTCTTGAGTGTATCGATAGATTTATTATTATGTTTATCTCAATTAACAATACGAATATGTTCCAAAATACTTACATATCTATCTACATATTTTACAAACATTGTTTTTAATGAATTTAATTAATAATATATAGGTAAAATATAATATAGTATATAAATTATAATTGTTAACTATTCGCAACTAATAAATATATATTATATTAATCAATCAAAATGTATAAATAGACGTATTTAATGACATTTAATTTCTTTATAATATATTAAGTATAATTTTATGTATGGAAGTTTTACATAAAATAATCCTATGAAAATACATCGTAAAAGGAATTTAATGAAACTATCATGCATAATACTATTTTATTACTGGCAAAAATTTGGTATTTAAATTTTATTTTAAAAAAAAAAACACACATTAAAAAATATACAATATACGGCGACTGACATAAGTACATATTATTGTTTTTTCAATAATAAAATACAAAAAGTGATTATACTAAACAAAATTTTACATAATATCTATTTATTGTTTTTATATTTTATTAAAAATTTAGATTAAATAATTTAGTAATATAATAATATTGTGATTGAAATTAAGAACAAGTTGGAAATATTAATCATTTTAAACAAATTTACACATTGAAATAAAAATTAGTAACTTATCGTAATTTTGTATTTGTACTTATGTGCAATGTGTTCCTTAACTTATAAAATATAGATGATTTCATTATTTTTACAAAATAATTTAACGTTAAAGTCAGTGTAATAAAATATGCCGTCATATCAAAATAATATCATACTTTATGTATTTTGATAGACCAATAGTTATAAATGTCAATAAAAGGATTGGAAAAAAGTTTGGCAAGTTATAAAATAAGTTTACTTATAAGTTCTATAATAGTCGTTAGATTTTTATTTTAAACGGAAAACATCACCAAGAAAGTGGTAATAAAATTGCTAAACAACTTAAATGTTTTCTATTAAAATAACGATAAAAAAATAATAATAATAATACAAATATTTTAATTATCGTTTGATATTGTAAATAGAGAAAACTAATATAAATTTATAAAAATCAAAACCGATAACATTATAAAATTTGTTGATTCATATGCATTTCATTAGAACAGTTTTTTCGATTTTTTAATAAAAGTATCACTAGTTCACTATAAAATAATGTACTTTTATAATAACCTTGGATATCCAAATAATCTAAAAAGTCTACTTAATCGTTATTTGCAATAATAATATGTATATTTAAACTTACGGATCGGTTGAACATTTCACGGATAAAATATTAACAGTATATGTTTTTAACTTTTTTTGGAAACCCTAAATAATTATGCAATTGACAATATCAAACTTAATTAAGTATATTTAATACAAGCACCAATGAACAGAATCCCTATAAATTATACTTCTGGGAAATCGATATTACCTGAACTGCGGCTTGATTGTAAGTGATATCTATTAGGTTTTATTCCGATAATATATAATAACCATATAAATTGTATAGTATATATACTCAAAAACCAGCAGGTTGGTACCGCCAGATAGGATTATTATTAATTCCAAGCAGTGCAGTGAAGGGCTCCTAAATAATATCGGATGAAACCACATCGGTGAAGATAAAATCCGCCGCAAGAAAGGGTAAACATTTGCCGTTTGAACATCAATATACGTAAAATATTACATAATTATTATTATTTTCACCAATCGCCGTTGTCGCCGTTTAACGGAGATAACGAATACAATCGATTTTGTGCAAATTTGTTTATTGTGATCACAAAAAGAGATCATGATTTATTTTCCATCTGACAAAACGACAAATGCTATTGAATTTGTATCTAAACAATATTTTCTAGATTTACATCAGCGCTACAATTATTATAATGTTTAAAATTATAGGTTTAAATATTTCGAAAAAAAATTGGTGACCAAAAAAGTTTTGTTGTTTATGAATCTATGAGGTTTTGAAGTTTATAGTTATCATTATATTATTAATATAGTTATATAGTTATCATTATATTATTATATTATAGTTTATATTATCATTTTTTTTTATGATGATGATAGAGACACTCCGATGTCTATTAATTGTTTTCTATATGAAAAAACCGGTTTTATTAGTTTAGATTAATTGAAATATAATAAGTTACTATATGAATTATAAATGGTGAAAGAGTAAAATATGAATATTTTTAAAACATCAAGGAAAATAATAAAATAACGATCATTATACATTTATTAGCAAAAGCCATTATTAATAATATTTTACCGATACTTAAATCTACAAAAATATGTTTATTTTTACTTTTATTAAAAAATAAAATACAATTCCATAATTTAGTAGTATTATTATATATAGAAAATCAAAATATTGAAAACTACCGAATTGTTAGTGTTTTTATTAATGAATGTAAAAAAATATCGTTTATTAAAAACTATAATATGTGATATGATTTTTTTATATTATTATTTGTATTTATTACATTGTCTCGTATTTTATAGATTGCATGTGATTACTGCAACACACGGAATATACAAGATGATATCAAAGGCTCTTCTTTTATTTTTTATTTTGTTAGTCACGGAGACTACTGTCAAAACGATTTAGAAATTAAATCAACAGTTTTTTAGTGAGTAGGTATATTATAGTATGTACATAACATAATGTATATAATTGAGACCACTGATATGAATTACGAGTTCTCGGACCAAAACGTTGTTTCTCGGAATATATTACGTTTTAAAATGATTAGGTAGTAAAAGAAAAGTCCATGACAAACGTCTGAGACGATAGTGTATATGGTGAACACTTAATATATTATTTTTTCCGGAAGTGGGAAAATTTAGTCGTGCCAGGAAATGGTACGCAGAAACGGATTCCGACACACAATATACCTGTTGTAGTTCCCGCAATTTGTACTTGGCAAAAACTAATTTCCGTGTAAACTCGCATTTCAGATTATTGGACATTCTCCGACCATTATCCCTAATTTATGAACACACTATGGTACATTTAACCGTGGTCTTGATATGCTATTTCGAGCTGCACGTCAACTAATGTTGAACTACTAATTTGGACTTTGCAAATTTCGAGACATGATCTGCTATATTATACCATCACGGTAAGCATCACTATGTTGTTTAAACCCTTATTTTAGTGCGACTTATTTATGAATCAGACCAAATACTAACTCAAGAACAAATAGTGGAATATTTTATTAACGTGATCGTCATTTTTTATATTTTTAGGCCTTATACTTAGGTATATTATATTTATACAACCAGAACATGCATCTTAAACCGTGCTTTGTAATTTTTTGGATTGAACGTAAACAACAATCAACAAATTCAATATTATGCTCAATTAATTTCTGACTATAATATTTTAAATAAAAAATAAAAAAGTAATTTAAAGATTCAATAATCTTACGTCATTATTTGTTGAAGAAAAGATCATTTTTATTTCTATATACAATAAAAGTATATTATAGTATAATAATATGGTACATACTTTTATTAAAAATGCCATGTCATATTTATTTTTAAAAAGATAATAGGTAAGTATGTGAAATACAAATTCTATTCAATTTTACAATCGCATCATCCTGAAAATGATAAAAGAACGGTTGTATTTGTGTTGTATTGGATTACTGTTCATAGCAGGAAGCGTCATATGTACGTACATATTATATATGTTATTTCGTATCTACTCGTTTGAGTCTCAGAAATTAATCGTGTCACAACCCAATAAAAAAACGATTCACAATATCCAATTGAAAGAGAATGATAATATCGGCGTCCATGATAATTTGGACCTTGCAATTACTAGACACACAGCAAAAATTACTGGTGACAAAATTAGAAACAAAAAATTTTTCTTTTCTATGGACGAATTACGAACTATGAAGGACTCTAATAAACTGTTACAAGACAAACGTATTGTTGAAGATAATATGATCGTAAACGTTGATAGATCTAGCGAACAGAATGAAAGTGGGGACTTCAACTTACTGACGGTTATAAAACAAGAAAAACTTATGAAAAAAAATAACGAAAACAATGAGAAGGTGGTCAATCTCTTTCCAATATCTAGAACTGAAGATGTTCACGACTTACGCGTTTATCGTTACAATGGAAACGAAAATGGCCGACAAAAGGAAAATAAGAAAAAAAAGACAGTTCGAAAAAGAACAAAAAAGCGTTTCATTCGCTATTTATGTCCGTGTATTGTCCGACGTCAATGATACTTTCTTAAATTATCTATTAAAATTACATTAATTATTATAATTATTTTAATAATATATCGTTGTATGATAATGAAGGATTGAATTACATTTTGAAAAACAATAACATCATTTTTAAAACCTTATTATACTACTTCATAAATTATAAATGCAATCGAATTATTGTTATAAGTATAACTATTAGTATATCATATTTAAAATATAATAGATAGATAGGTACCGAATGAATTTACGTAAAACTTGTAAAATTGTACATTAGTTTAATATTGTAAAAATTTTCTAATGTTCACAGGTTTTTTAATATTTCTATTTTTTATCACATGATTCGTATTATATTTTCATTGCTTACAAAAATATTATAAAAAAAAAAGTTGTTTCGATCTTCGATAACCACAACCGCAATTAATTCTCAGATAAAAAAATAGTAATAGATATATACATTTTTATAAACTAAACTTTAATTAATATCAATAATTTGAATTTCAATATTATAAAAATTACTAATTAGGTGTTTTAAATTTTGTAATATTAATACTAATGCATACGATTTTTTAAAATTATCTATAATGTTTTAGATTTTTTTACCTAATAAAAGTACCTATACATAAAATATAGTATATTATTAAATTTATAACATCAAATAATTGTATATTTTAAATATAACAATATTATGATATTTTAATAACTTTATTTACTTAAATATATTAATGCAAATTGAATATATTTAATTTGTAAGATTAACTAAAATTATGTGTGTTTGAATAACTTCATTTATACCGAGTACCTGTATGATTTGTATTTTCCAAATATTATAACAAAATATTAATTACTATAAGTTGGTACTATAATACTATAACAGTATAAAATATATTTTATTCTAAAATTGATATCAGCTAATTACCTAGGTATAATATTTAAATAACAAGAAAAATATATTAATTTAGATTATATTGTATAATTATATTATAAACTAGAAATTAAATATATTATATTTAGTAATTATAAAAGAATTGATAAAAAAATGTTTATTTGTAATTAATCATTTTTTTCTATGAAATATACAGTAGTCATATTATTTATTAAATGTATACTATAATTTATGAACATGTTGCACACAACAAAATATAGATAACACAATTTTCTAGTGTTATTTGATTCCACTTCAATAGATTATTATTATAAATTAAATTCATAACATATTACTGTCATAATTTCATTTCTCTATTTGTGTACAACAAATATTTTATCTTATAATAATGTATTAAAAACTAAACATTTGTATTATTATTTATTGAACATTAAATTATAGTATCTATTACTAAATAGCATGTATATTATTTTTTTTTTATAAAATAAAGATATATTTTTAGAATTAATATAATATATAATGTATTCACAATAGATAGCATAGATAACTGTTTAATTTTAAATAATATGAATGAAATATTATATAATATTCAGAAAAACATAAATAAACACTGTTGTTTTATCCATCAACATACCAACAACTAACATTTTGAATATATCTTTGATAGTAACTTATATAGTAACAATGTTATTATCTACTATGTAATATAAATTATAAATTATACCAAATGTATATTATGAACGGATGTGACGTATTTATCTAACATAATATTAAAATCTAAGATCTAATGAAGTTAAACTATTCGTATAAAATATAAAATACTTCAAATTGATATAGGTGCCTAATTATAATTTATATTATATATATAAGTACATAATTTATTTTTATTTTTCAAATTAATAATAAAAATCTTGACATAACGTAGGTATAGTATTTTATAATAGGTATTTAATAAGTTTTATATTTGATAAATTTTGTATAATCATATTAATTTAAACATTATATTATTATTCTAAACTAGCATGATAACAATTCTAGTATTCATTTTGAAAAGTAAAACCATAAAATTTATAAAAATTATTGTATGTCTAATCTTGTAAAAGTAGAAAAGTAATGAGTGAAAAACAACATTAATTATCGTTAAACAAATAATACGAATTTCCATAACTGACATATAGTAACATTTTATATAAAATTAATATAATTCAATTCAATTATATATATATAGGTACCTTTATTTTCATATAAAATTATTAAGTATGTTTATTCATATTTTAGAAACTTTAAAAATGTAAAACTAATATTATTATTATATTGACAAAACAGTAATTATTGCGCCATCTGTCTTTGACATCAGGCACTTCAAAGGATAGTGGTAAAGCTATTTTTAGAGTAATAAAATAATATAAAATTATTACTTATTCTTAAATTTTACAGTATTGAAAAAAAATATTACATTACAATATTTTACACAATATGATACGCACCAGTTTACTATTAATTAAGTAAAGATAAATACTACCTCTCTAAGAATACTAATAAAACTCGTATTTTTTACTTCTGACAAAACTGATGACCATAAAATTACAAAATAGATGAAATCTATTAGGTTTATATATTAATATATTAGACTTCATCTATTCTATGATAATATTTAAACAAATGATTTATCAATTATTGTAAAACATAATAAATATATAATAAAACTGAAATTAAAAGTATTTTTAGTTGAATACAGACCCTATTATTTGTAAAATTTCGGACTGCACGCTTAATTTTATTCTCGCTACTGTCTTAGAAAAAGGAATGTATTACATAATATATATAATTGTGCACATCAATTATCCTATACAATGAGCAACTTTGTTATTTTGTTTGGATATTAATTTATTAATAGGAGCTGATTTATCAATTTCAGAAGCAGACAATTGAGCAAATTTATTAGCACTAATACACGCTATATGTCCATTAGATATGCTCTAAATGGTTAGCTAAAATATGTCTCCTACGAACTGTTCCTAATTTTGTACACATAGGAGGTAAATGATTTTTTTGTTTACAATGCATTAAAACAACTTGTGGGTAACGAAAACAAATTTTACATTTAACTTTTTTTCTACCACTTTGAGAAGAAATCTTTTCAAAGTTTTAATTGAAATTCAGATTTTTCTTTTCATTATGTGCAACATATTTTAGGCAACTTTCAACATCTTCAACTTGTTCAATACCATTGACAATGTTTGGACTATCGCCATTTCCATTTAATTCATCTATCTCCATTCTATTTTTCAAAATAACATTATTATCACAAGAACCAGAAGCAGAAGAAGCTATCAAAAAAGCAAATTAAAATAAAATAAATTTAGGTTTGATGCAAAGCAGACATTATTTTTGTTAAAATTATAATAAGCATATAACAATGAAATAAAGCCAATCATTGAACAAAAATTTTAAAAAAAATAAACATTTAATTTGTATATTAATCTAAAATAATTTAGTCGAAAATATACATAATTAATAAGCATATAACTATAATATAAATGATATTAAAGACAAAATGAATCGACAGTAACAAAATATGTCTATAAAATATAAGTAAAGTTAATTATTAAATAATATAGGTAGTCACTAGTTTGTATTAATTCAATAATATTAATAAATCTGAAATGTAACTACACTTTAATTATTATAAGCTAAAAATTATAAAAATCAAGTAAATAAAATAATTTATACTCATATTAATAAGATAATGGTGATAAATATAAAAGTAAAAAGATATTAATACTACCAGTAGTACCCATTAATTATTGAATAGATATAAATTACCAAATATTAATAAATATTTATTATTTATTATTTATTATTAATAAATAGCTCAAAAAGAGACAAAATATTATTCAAAATTTCAAAGTGACTAATAATAATTGTAAGACATTACTCTATATATTATATAACATACTTTATAAATAATAATAATTGTATAGTCAAATACTTAAATATAATTTAATACAACAAACACAACGAGAAAAATCTATTTCAGTACCAGATTTAGAATGATTTATAGAATCTGATAATTTGGGTCTTTTTAACAAAAATTTGTCCATTTTTAAGGTATTTTAAATTTTTTTTAAAAGTTTAAAAGAATTCAAGAATTATTTTTCTGTTATTCATTTCTTTAATTATTTTTTATTAGTCACAACTCACAAGTCAGGCCTTCGGGTAGTTGAATCTTACATACACCGTAGGCTTTATAGACTATGTTATGATGTCATTGGTATTGATAAGAGATATCATTTATTCGTTCGCAAGTGTTTCATTATTTATCAATTTTCATTAGTTATCACTCATCAACTATAATCAATGGTGAAGAATCTATCATTTGTTTTTATATTGATGATAAACAAATATGTAATACTATAATTATCCACAATAACTAATTACTATAATTTCCACTAAAAGTTATCATGGAATAATTTAATTGTATTATAATTTTTGATTTGTAAACTGTAATGCACATACGTTCAAATCGTAGTGCACACTTGTGTGCCGTGATACACATAAAAATAGGGCCTGGTTGAATATAATATAAATTGTTTAACTATATTTTGTGAAAATAATATTAATATAATTATTCCACTATTATTTTCTCATCTAAGCACCTAACTATAACTTAGGATAATTTTTTAAATAATTTCGAATTTCTTGTATAACATAAAGGTTTACGATACCAATATGACGTACATTTTCCTTACGTTTTCAACAATTCAATAGTTAACTATCCGTTTCATTTCGGTAGAAACAGCCTCAAACCATCAATAAAACAATATTAACTAGTAAATCAAATATAAAAAAAATCAAAAAAAGGTATATTTATTTCAAGAAAACGCAAACAAAATATTAAACTTTGTAGCTTATACAATTAAAATATAATATTATAATTCACAATGACTTTAAACGTACAATAATTATTATCAAAAAACATAGAATATTACTGTTATTATTGATTTTTCTTTTTTCTTTTCGACGAGACGAGAGTTGAAGGTCCCGTGGATTTCGTGGACTTGCATAACATTTTCTTCAACGCGTACGAACAACACTTGTAATTCAAATACGCCACAAGTGTTAAAATCAGCGAAATGAAAGCAATCACGTCCAGGAGATAATACTGAAACCAATATAGATCGTTGGCGGACGTTCGCAAGTGTGGTGCTCCTCGATGCCGGATCACGTACTCGATCCAAAATACAGCTTTGTCCATGATAGACGTAGGGTTGTCGCGCATTATTAATGACACTTTAGCAGCCGTCTGACCGAATCTAGTAAGATTGAAAATTGTACGTTTAAATAATTATATTATTATGAAAACCATATTGTGTTGCCACCACGCGGATTTTATTATAAATATTTGATGAACAGCGCAATAATCGTTCGTACCAAACTATAATTATATGTTTTACACTAGCCGGCCTAGACCTCTGTTATACAATGCCGATTACGTTAATTCGGCAATGAATCTATGTCGCAAAACTTTAAAATTATTTCCTACATTGGTTTAAAAAAACAAAGATCAAGTTAAGGTTTCAAGAGAAATAATCGAGAAAGTAAATAACAATGATCGACAATGATAAGTATTATTTATATTATTAATTGATTAATTTTCGACGTGCTATACTAACTTCGGGTTGTTTAAAAGCATACGGAGTCGATTTCCAAACGCGTCAGCAGTCAGTTCGAAGTAAGGCAAGTACAGCGCAAAACCTCTCTGCTCGGCTTCAACTGCATTATGCGTCTGATCGCCGAATACTGGTATTGCTAACATTGGTACCCCATGATATACGGATTCGATTACGCTGTGAATCCCCCCATGAGTGATGAAAAGTATACAATTTGGATGACCTGAAATTACGAAATTTAATAAAATAGTTAATTAATACAAACAATATTAATTAAAATATATATAATATATAATGTAGGATATCCGAGTAAGATCTATAATGATGTGGAAAGACTCCATAACGAAAGATCTTTAAAAGCTACAGGAAGATAATTATGGCATATTATAGAGAAAAATTTAAAAAATTTATGATGGTGACACCTTTTATAGGCATCTTTGAACCTTATAAATATATTAAGTTGTACATGATGAAGATTGATGATTATTTTTTGTCCCATGAACATATCTTTATATCTTTATCGAATAATTTTAACATACTTAAAATATCATTTTGTGGGAACCATTTCCGAATGATGACATTAGCGGGTAGGTCCGGCAGATTATCGTCTTCCCATTTCCACAGAACCGTTTGCTTGACCTTGGAAAGTTCCGATAACAATAGTTTCACAGTGGTCGGTGGCATTTTTGACGATTTGATTACCGAACCCAAACTAAAGTAGATCACTCCGTTTTTGGCAGCATCTATAATTGATTTCAAGTCCTACAAAAAATTGTTTTCAAATATACAAAAAAATTCAACACATAACTAAGTTGCAAGAAATTTGTAATTCTTTTTATGGTAGTTGCAAGCGAGAACCGGTTTTTTCAAAGAAGTTATATACAATAAATTATATTATAATTTTGTAAAACGTTATGTCCATTTAAATTATTATAATTATAAACACAAGTAAATTAAAATTAATACTTATATGACACACGTTAAACGTTACAAATATTTAATTCATACAATATTTTGAACTATATAGATATGACGTTTTTGGTTTGCACTTGGCAGGTATAAGTTAAAAATGTATTTAAATAACTATTCATATTGGTTGTCTTAGTTCTTATTTTTACTTCTTAAACACACAAGAATATAAAAATAATTAATATTCACATTATTAGATAATTTTGTCATAAATATCAATATTAATAAAATAATAACCATTGATTGCTGGAGTAACAAACTAACAAATACCTAGCATGAAATGACATGAAACTAAAATATTTTAAAATTAAATCAAATATAATGTTCTGAATATTATAAAAAAGACAATTGAAGACAAATTTATTTTTAAAATAGATCTTATAAATTGTTTATAATTTTTAAATGAGAAGTAAGTGTATAAATTGTATAATAGATATATTCAAGTTTCAAGATTAACAACACGAAAATGTATGTTTGGTAGGTATTATTTATTTTCCATGTTACCTCGTCCATTGATAATATTAGTATCGTCTATGAATATTTAATTTTTTTTTTTTTAAATAAAAAATCGTTTTGATAGGTACTCGATTATAATGATTTTAATAGGTATATTTTTGTTATTATCTATATATTTTTTCTCCATTATCTATTAAAATGAATAATGATTAATAATATGAATTCAAAAACTATTAAAGTATATACAAATATAGAAATCTAATATGCTCAAAGAAACGTGTATGTTCTTAAATTGTTTTATATTTAAAGTAACAAATTAAATATTTTAATATGATATACTTAATATGCATACTAAAAACTTCGTATATAGTAGTTAAACATTTTCTATAAAATTACAACATTATTTTTCTATAGAAAATATTGATTATTTCTTTGAAAAAACTATAAACTAGTACAAATCAAATAATGAAATTTATTATTTTTTGTAATGTAAAAAAAACTAAAAGGTATCGAAAGTTTTGTAACCACAGGTTGACAGATATGAATAATTTACATAATTTTATTCTATGTACATAATTTAAAATTATTTTGAATGAAAATATTTTCATTATTTCACGCTTTTAAATAGGTATTTACTTTTTTTACATATTTTGATAAAAATGAAGTGCTAATAATTTATATAATAATTATATTACACAGATATATTGGTAATTCTAAATTAAATTTTTTATTCATATTTCAATGAATAGAACACGTTGGTATTTAAGGCTTTTAAAAATATTTATATTTTTTAAATTATACATAGCTACAAAATAAAATTATATAAATAATTAAGCTGTCAAGTTGTAATATTTTTTAATTAAAGATTAAACAAACTAATTTTTTATACAAAAAAAAATCGTAATTATATTTTATATTAAAAAAAAATAACTATAGTACCTACCTACCTACTATCTAAACAATAAAGATTTTTATGTATTTTAAAAAAGAATTCAAATTTTCCTATCTGGCGGAAAATATAAAATTTACTTACGATTTTGGTGAAAAGGAATATTTTTTAAGATTTTTTAAGATTTGCATGGCCCTGATATTATGAATATGGAAACAATTAATATTCATATAAATGAACATAATAAAATTTATATAAATTGTAAATAGCTGGATAGATGGAGGGATGAAGGAGAATAAAATTTGAAAACGTATACCTATAATATTTATATTTTTCTCTATTTACACATCCTGGAGGACCAGTAAATAAATTATTGTGCTCTATAAATAAAAGTAGGCCCTTTCCAATGTACGGGTCCTGGAAACAGAACCCACTACACATCCTCAATCCAGGCTCGACCTAAACACATTTTGGTGTGAAATTATGTGAATACCGTTGTCCGAACTCGAAAAATTTTACACGAACTCGTTTTGCGCACGTTACGGATATGTGTGAATAGACTTTAATACTTTTCACAATCCTGTTGAGCGAATAATATTTATTTTATTTTTTTTTTTGTTTCTTATCAATAACTATACGATACTAATACCAAACAAACACGTGGATAACAACATTAGCCAGAGACGTATTTACGATGGGGTGAGGGGTTGAACCGAATTAAACATTCCGCATGACCAAAAATAAAATCGCTATTAATAATGGCATTTTGACAACTGTTTTAGATTTTATATTATAACGTGTATAGAGTTACAGAACATGTTTTATTTGATTTATTTACACATTATAAACGGGGAGGGGAGTTTCGCCTTTATGAAAGTTTCAAAAAAAAAAAATCTGAATCCCCCTCCCTTTATTGTCTTTATTCCCTAGATTTCGCTAAATACGCCTCTGACATCAGCCGAATTGCACGAGTCCATCGCGACGGAAATACTAAAAAATAAATGACGTGTTCGTACCGGTGGTAACGCCTTGGCCGGTTTGACGTGCATGCCGGCCACCTGTATGTAACTGGGAACCAGCGGCATCACCTGGCCGATCAGCGGATGGCTGTTGATCAACGTCAGCGACACGTTCCTGAGCATGGTCTCCAGGTCGGGCCTGCGGTCGTGTCCGTCGTACCGGAAATGCTCGTCCATTATGGCCCGTTGCCAGCGCATGTACACCATCCGGTTGATCCACGTGTTGAACACGGCGGCCACGGCGTTCTCGGTACGTTGCCAGAACGTCATCGGCGCCGCGTAACCGCTGGTGAAGTCCGCGACGTACGACGGCCCGTACGGGTTGCCGTGCCACTGCGACACCCGCGGGTTGGCGGCGAACGGCAACAGTTGCACCACCGGAGCGCCGTACTTGTGGCCCAGTGTCACGAAACACTCGTGGAAGAAGTTCTCGACGATCACCAGGTCGAACGAGGACGCGTCGTGCAGGATGAACTCTTTCACCGTCCGTTTGTCCAGCGCTTTCCTCGTGATCATCGGGCCCAACCAGGTGACGAACACGTACGCCGGCAGTCTGTTGGTTATGGTGTTTTTGTTCAGATGGTCTACACCTGTACAATATTGTTTTACCGCGTTACGCAATTGTGCCCGGAGGAATCGAAACCGTTTTCCGCTCGGGCCCGGCGATTGGATTGAAAATCGGATAAAAAACGCATCGAAAAATAAAATATAAATAACTTATACCACATTATACCCCGATATTGTATTGTATTTCACGAGACTGGGCAAGCTAACTAATTTTTTTAACTCGTTTATTTGAGTTATTTTGGACATTCTTCAGCCAAGTTAAACGTTAAAAGTTACTTTTAATTCAAGTTTACTTAAAAACGTTAACAATTTTTTGAAAAAAATAGCATAACTTGGTTCAAAAATGTTAAAAAAAAAAGTTAAATTTAATCATTTTTAAACCAAAAACAAATCTATTTTATTAACAATTATTGATGATAACTGAATACCTAATGAACGCAAAAATAAACCAGTGATGTTTCCAGTGTTTGTGTGTTTTGTGCATATACCTACCTCGTAATATATTTTATTATTCTATTTCCAATTTTATGATCAATATTCATTATATAAATATTTCATAAATAACGTTATATTATATTTATATACTGTCTAATAATAAGAAAACCGTTAATTTTTAAAATAATATTCTGTACCTCAATCATTGATTATAAAATAGTTTATTCTATAATCAATGACCTCAATGTCTATATTGCTAAGTATAGATATTTTGTTTACAGCAATTATAATCATAAATAATAACACTAATAGGATAAAAGTGTGGGCTACCGAATAATTAATTCTATTAATATTAAAATGATATATACGCCTAATTTAGTCACAGAAAAAGATTAAAGTAGTTTATATTCAATTTTGCATATAAATATAAAATTTAATATAATTAAATATTTTATTTTAAATTCTAGTGAAGAAAATTTATTATGTACAATATATAATATAACAGATGTTTTTGTACATTTAATCAAATGTAAAAACAAATTATTTTCTATAAAAGGATATTTTTAACTTAACGTCAAGAAAAGAATATTAACTAAAAAATAACTTGGTAATTTACAATAAATTTAACTTGTTAAAAGTAAAAAGTTATAAAAAAGTAACTCGTTAATGCCCAACCTTGGTATATCAAAATAACTTTGCTAGAAAAACTATAAACAATTTAGTTATATATATATACGTTTAAAAGATAAAATTATAAAAGATGAGTCGGTAAAATATTGATATCTAAATGGACTAAATTTACCTAATCCGGCCTTGTTAGTCTTTTATTCGCATTTTTATACCGGACTCATAAAAAAACTAAAGAAAAACACATAATATTAAATTTCAATCTATGTGGCTTTCAACAAAATATTTTAAATTATAACATTGATTATAGATATAAAGAAGTATAGTTAATGACTCTAAAAGTATATTTTGTGGCAGTACAGTTTATTTTCCTAATACAAACTTCCCGAATTTTTGCTAATTATTTTTTAGCGATTTTCTATGAAATTGTTTTTGTTTAATGTATTTAAATTAAAAATTCTGAAGGGTTATTAATTTAAGGATTTACGTTTACTTATAAACTCATACGTATTTCATTTTTCCAACAATTTAAATTGTTTAATAATTTATCATTAACAGTGCCGTGTTTCGTGTAAATTATACGTCTACACAATTATTTTCTTATTTAGATTTTTCTATAATATAAAAGTAGTACTGCCAGTGGCAGCGTGATCAGTGTTATAATTACACAGTTGCGTCATTTAAAATAGGAATGAGTGTGTCAGGTTAGGACATAATGTGTTACGCATGATTATTGTCGTTAGATATTATTTAGTAATTTAGTATATTGTATATTATTAAATATAGAATAAGAGAACAAAATTGCCAATAAAATGGGTTGAAAAAACGTGTTGCACCGTCAAAACAAAAGTTCATGCAGACGCTGAGTACTGTAATAGTAAGTATTCGATATTTATAGGGTACCTATCTTAGATATTTATAACTATTAGGTTTAACAAACTTTATATATTATATAAATAATTATAAATTAAAGTAATAGATATCAAATAGTTAAATCAATTATCTTTGAAATTATATTAAAACATTAATTGTATTATCAATAGAAAATAATTATTTTCTTTAAAATTTTAGATTAAAATAGATATTTAAAAATAATAAATATTATATAGTAGATCACGTAACTATGTTATTTAAAAAAATATATTTATATATTATTAACAAATAACATAACTTCTATGCCTTCGTTATAAAGGTATTTTAGTCTTTTATAGAATTAAATTTAACTGTTTTACAAAAAATAATTTAATAGAAATGTCTATGATTAGGTATAAAGTAAACTCTCCTACAGAACAATATAAAATAATATGTAAATTAATATTATTTATATCATAAAAATTACACATACAAATGTCTATAGAATCAATTTCGTATTGATTTGTAATTTAAAACTATAATAGGTACCTACCTAAAATAGCAAAAAATAATATTTTTTCATAATTATAAGTACTCGGGTTTAGTATATTTATATTTTATATAATTTTGGTATTTATATAGTTTAGAATTTAAATTAAATTTAAAAATTCGTATAACAAGTTTGTTCATCGTATAAATTATAAGTTATTTAGTGAAATAAATTTTGTTTATATTAATAACTTGTGCAACGTCACGTTATAATTATCACATACCTAGTTCATAATTCTCAGAAACTTATAGTTGATTAAACGGTGATTTACATAAAACAAATAAATTAGCCTAATATTTCATTTTTAATTGTTTATAGGTACATATCCATAATTTTTTTTCTGTTATGAAAATCGTGTTATTTAGATTAACATAGAAATTGTTTTATAATATTTATAGTTTGTTATTAAAATATTTATATAATTTAAGTATATTTAGATATAAATTATTAAAGTAGGTACCATATTTTATTAGATATAAAAATATTAGTTACATTATACAAGTAGTATATTATTAAATTTGCTATTAAAATTATTGAAAACACTTTCCTGTTTCCAAATAAAACTTTGTAATAACATAAGTCAATTCTATAAAATTAGTATATTTTTATAATAGTCTACTAATAACAATCTTTAATAACAGTATTATAGTAAATTTCAATACTAACTGGGTATTTAACATAACATTATAACGTAAATAAATTAAATTTACCATTACAATTATTATGTCTTATAATATAACATATTATAAGACATAATTATAATTATATTAGTAATTGATTAAGTTGTTAACGATTATTTTCAGTAATATATACCTGTTCCATTAATTGCGGCGATCTCTACCTGGACATGTTTATATGACAACGGAGTACCATTATCCGTCGTTGAACTTAATGAGTAAGGTGATACCAAAGTTAAGTAATGTCCTCTAGCAACAAGTGTCTCGAGAAGGGGTTTAAAACCATTGAAATGACTTCTAGTCTCAGTTGGTATAAAAGCTAAAATTTTTGATGGACGTATGTCCGACAATCCTGAGATGCAACAACATATCAGAAGTTGTATCTTAAAAAAAATAAATAATAATTTTACATATCGTAATTTTTTCGTTTATTTGATTTGATTTTCAATAGAAAAATTAACACTTTTATTTTTTACTTCAATTACAATTTAAAACAATTGTACAACATGATATATTTTATTCTAAGCCAAAAAAACAATGCAGTTACTACAATTTGTGTTATAATTATAGCATTGATTTTCATTTGTTTTCATTATAATGTTTTATAAATATTTAAATATTTACACTCGATTATAACAAATATTTACATTTATATTATAATACGTATATATATATTATATTTTATTAAATTTTAAATTTTAAAATTAAAATATATACAAACTGTCTTTATTATCATAGAAGAATACAAATTTAACAAATAGGTATATTATATTATAGTACCTAATAAAAAGTCAAATCGACTGAGAATTTAAAGTCTAATATTTTAAATATGCACAAAATAAACGATTTAAAGTTTTTCAATAAACTACGAATTTAAAAAATAAACTTTTAAACCATTTTTTCGTATTACAATTTATCGAAAAATATTTAACCATTACCAAGATGTATATTTTTGTATTACTTAAATACCACAATAAGATTGCAAAAACATTAAATTATACTATATATAACAGAAAAAAAACGAAATAAACGGTAAAATAGTTAAATATATATATGCACAAAGAAATTTCGTATTTTGATTTACAAGTTATGAAACGGATTTTGTGTTTATTTAGTTTAAAAATGTGTTAACTATAATCAACCAAATTTCCAGAAATAATATACTACAGTTCGTATAAATATTAGTGTTTTTATTACCTATTATAATATACGTATAAATATTATTTTACTTACTATTAAGTGTACGTAGAAATTCATTTTATTCGCATAAGCATAAATGACACTATTTTATAACATCTAATACACGTATCCGTGTATCACACACGAAATATTATAATAAAATAAAATAATAACAATTATATTATAATCAATATTTCGAAAATCACTAAAAAATGTAAAATAAATTCCACTAAACGTGTAGGTAGATGTATAAAAATTGTAAGAGAAGAACGAGTTCTTCGATAGACACCGAGATATCTACTGTCGTCGGAAGGTCAGTTGGTAAAATACAAGGTACGCGTGTACCGTTATATTAATATGTCCAATTACTATTTGTTGGTACTGATTCGTGACCGTTGTACCTAATCTAATATTATTATTCTCTGCCGAATAATAATTAAAACATTTTATGATAGTGTATCTAATCAAAATACTATAAACATAATAATAATAATAATAATATATAGTAATAAACTTATTTATATTTATTGTTTGTGAAATATTCATAAATTATTATACACATGCTGAAAAGTTAAATTGTATTCGTTACAATGTAAACTAATAAAATATATAAATATCCACCTTTATATAATTATTTTTAAGTTTAATGCAACATTTAAAGATACAACTTTAATAAAAATAAAAAAATTGAGATTTTCGTTCACATTACAATATTATGTGTCACCACATTGTTAATTATTTACCGTCACTATCAGATGAATTACAGCTTTAAAAACGATAGCCAATAGTAATTTTATAATATATTTTAACGTATTAATTATATTTAGTCTATTTATGAAAATTAGATTTACCTTAATCACTAGTCTCCAGCGATTCTGAAGCTACTTACACACCTAATGTTATTATGTATTTAGTATTTAACTATTGATTTATAAAAGTAATAAATAAAACACAATAAAATATAAAAACAAGTTATATTCATACCTACAATTATTATCTACAATATAAATATATGATATTTATATTTTTTGAACATCTGCGTTAATTATAATAAATAACTTAATCTAAATATTACTTTGGTAAAAGATAAGTGTCGTATATAGGTATATACCTACTATATCATTTTTAATTTTATATAATTTAATAGTTAATAAGCATTGTAAAATAACAAACACGCACACACACACACACAAAATAAATAAAGAGTGCAATAACAGAAAAAATAAAGTTATAAAAGACCTAAATGAATGAAGAGAAGGGACTGTCCGTTTTATGTCGTGTGTGTGATGTGTGATTATTTGATCGATATACGGCAGTTTTTAGATTTTACTTCTTTTTAATGAATTATTGTTTTCTGTGTTTTGGGAAATAAAGTTAAAGTTTTTTCAAAATAATTTTAAAAGTTTGTTTGTTTAATTTGAAATATTTTGCACTGTTTTGATAATTATTTTTTTAATAAGACGTGTCGTATAGTGTTGTACATTTTTACGTCAACCAAATTGCGTGAGTGATACGACATAAGAAATGTAAAAAAACTGCAAAGGACATAAAGAATATTTATTTTTAATCTATTTAAGATTATTTACATAAAGAAGTAAAATGTATAACGACAATAATTATTGTATAGATTTAAAAGCGTCATATAAAGTTTAGAATAATAATAAATATATTACCTGGGATGTAAAGAATACTTTATTAAATCAGTAAAACCATTAATTTTTTATAAAACTCAACAAATATTCTGCACTATTTTGAGTGTCATTCGGACTGAAATATTTGGAATTCAGAATTTAAATTTTGAAACTACGTACAAATTATGCAACGTTTTATATGCATTTCATGGTTAAATAACTTAAAACATTACATTTTAAATTCTGACAATTTTAACATTATATATAGATATAAAATAAACTATGAAGTAAATAATAAATACTTCGATAGCGTATAATTTAATTGTAATATCCGCAGTTTTAATCGACATATTAATAACGAAAGGACAAAAAGTGATTTTCGAGTCACAATCTTTTCAACAAATTATTTTTTGTTAGTTAAATGAACAGTTTTTAATATTTTTCAAACAAATTTATTTTAATTAATTTTTTTTTTCATAGAATAAAAGTTTATAGTCAATTTATTTTTATTTAAAAATAACTTAAAGTTAATGACAACACATCCTCTATAATTCTCTTTATTTTATAAATAAAAACCTTTTTTTTTTATACTTTTAAATTATAAAGATTATTTCATAATAATAACAGAATACAATTCAAAAGTTAGATAATATTTAAACTAATTACTACTTAAAATTTATTTTTCTTCCTTTGACATTTGTAAAGTCTTTTACTAATTCGACTTTGTTTAATTGTTCTGCCAAGCGCCAATTCATGTTCAATTGTAAACTTATAATCATTAGGTACAAATCCACTTAATCACTTAATCGATAATTAATCATAGTTGATTGTAGATAAGTTTTTATTTATTTTAGTTTACTGAAACTTTGTTTTCCATTAGCTATAACTACTGGTAGTGTTAAAAGTATATACGCAAGACACAATGCTATATACACATTTGTGGCAAAGTCTCCAATATTTATAACAAATTGTAATAATTCAATTGGAGATAGATTTGATTGAACCATTGTCGTCAAAACTTTTGTTTCGTGCGCCATTTCAATTCTATTAATGTTGACGGAATCCGTCAATAATATTAATAATATAATATAATGTACATTATGCGCAATAATAGTCGCTGTATTTAATTCGTTTTCTTCCATACTTGCTCTCAAATAATTTTTTATTCGTTTTAATATAGAATCCGATCGTTTAGCGGAACAGTTGCGATTATTGCCATGTATAAAAACATACATATGTAGTACAACATCAATATTCGGAAGTATCATTTGTAAATTTTTATAAGATAATATTTATTATCAATATACTTGAAGAAAAGCAAATTTCACTACAATCTGTAGTAAACTGTAAGTAACTGAGCAATCCATATTGGAAATGGTCAAGATTTTTTTAAATGCTCGTGTATAACGAAATGCACTTCGAATCGATGTATTTGTCACAAGAATAGTGTATTATGTAACTAAAAGTGTAACCAAAGTCAATATTGTAATAATTAATAGTTATATATATTACAGTGTAATGTATTTATCCCATGTTTTTATAATTATAAAAACTAATTAATATCTTTTTATAATGATAACCAAATAATATGTATTAAAATATATTTTAAATAATAATAAATTGTTTTATCTACTTTAAAAAGTTAATAATATAAATACTTTAACGATTTACATTTCGGAATTATATCAAATAACTAGTTATTTTATACACTTCTTAGTTAGCATAATTATTTAATTTTAATGTACATACTTTAACTAAATTAGTACGCTAATTTATAAAATAACTCATTTCATACACGGAAAAAACAATAAAGTTAAATTTACTGTTTTTAAAGTTAATTCAACTAAAATTTAAAGCTGTATATGGTACAGCTACATTTTTAGCTAAATTAACTAATTGTTTTTAGGTATTTTATTTTAGTTAAAATTACTAAAATCGTAACTAAATTATTTTAGTTAAATTGAGTAAATTATTATAGTCAATTGAACTATATATTATGTGTAGTATAAATAATATTTATAGTTATTTTAACCATTATTTTTAATTAATTTAATTTATGTGATTGGTTAGTATGACTGTGAAATATAGCTTTTACGCCTAAATTAATTAGTAAGATATACTGTTTTTTAATTGTTTTATTTTAGTAAGAGAAACTAAAATATTTAGTTAGAAAGGTAGGTAGGTACTTCAATATTTATAATTCATATGTAATTAGAATTTTGAATAATCTAGTGTAGGTTATAATCAAATTAAATACATATTTAATCCTTATATTTATATTAGAGTTTATAATATATTGTATAAATTCTATATGTATAGATTTAACCAAAGCAATATTATTGTGTTAATTGTCTACTAATACATACAACTAGCATCCTTCATTCAATATTGCTTTTCGGTTAATTGTCTCATAATTTAAATGTGGTCAAATTAATAATAAAATTAATATAAACCTAAGGTCTAGTAGTTATTGTTTGGGTTAAATTTATATTTTAGATCTTGAGTGATGCGAGGGATGTATTGTATTTATAAAGATGTTTTTTTTATGCATGAAAACACTTTTGCGAGAAAACACTTATACATATATAATTAATCAATGTTAGTCTATACGCTCCTCTATACCACATAAATGGAGATATCAACTTATATAAAATATATATACCTAGGTTAAACAATCTGAACAGTACCAAAAACAAACTGAAATGACAAAGTCTGATACAATCCATCACATTCCACTGAAGTCTACTTAAATAGCTAGAAAATAAACAAACTATATATATTTTTCTAATGTGTAATTGACATTTGAAATAATAAGACTATTTTTTTTTTTATTACATAAATAAAAACAAAGCATTTATTTATATTTATACAATTAAAACTTTAAAACTTTAAAATCTTAAAATTTAAAAACATTTGTGTTAAAAAGTATTTAAAATACAAAGTATGATATATTATAAAATATTATCTAACAAAGTGTATATATCAAAGCCTGGTGAGTGTTGTCACAATACGCACAATGTAATCGATGTTTATAGTCCAATCAAGTAGTAAATTAACTTCAGAAAAATTATTTATAAAAAATTGTTTTTTTAGGATCAAACTACGGTTATAGTTGAATATTGTATGTAATGTGAATAAAAAGTTTTCACAGATATGATCTAATATCTAGGTAAGATGATGATATCTATCAAAAAATTTTAATCACATTCAAACTGTATACATTATACAAATGTAACAGTTGTCTGTACTTAACAAAAGCACTTAATGTAAACAATTTTTCCCCTTTTAATTTCTGTTGAGTCTCATTGTCGTAAGGTGAGATATTAATGAAAAAGTATTTTTCTTGACAATCGATCTTGAATTAGTTGTATAGTGTAGGAATCAGTGTGGATGTGTATGATTTATATCATAATTACTATTTTATAATATAGTTTAAATAATTTCTTCCTCCACTTGCTTTAGTATTTCTGCATCGTCCATAATTAATGATTCATCAATTATTGACTCATAAAGATTTCTCAATTTTTTTTCTGGCTTTGGTGGAGATAATGGGTCATTTTCATATCTTAAAGGTTTTGTTGATATTGTATTGTCATACCAAGGCATGTCTTTAAACGCTATTTTGTCCATAAATGATTGTTCAAATGATCCAAAAAGACGTTGCGCTTTCTTTTCTGACACTGGCGGAGGTACGAATATTTCACCTAATGGCTCAAACGCATCTTCGATAGTAGACATTTGTTTTTCGACTGTTGGACCATAATCGGCAAGTTTAATATTTCTCCTATACTTCTTTTGTGGTGGTCGTGGTATCAAATCAATATACTAAAATATTCGTTATATATAGAAAAATAATATATAATTTTAATAACCGATTATGCACTTACTTTTGATATATAATACTGCATATCTTTTTTATCAAGTTCAACATAAGCTTTATCAAGAAGGTTTTCTTGTTTTTCAATGTCTAATGTTCTATTAAGAATCATCTTTTTCATTGCATTGTTGTCTAATATTAGTGATTTAACGAATTCACTGTTTTTACTAAAAAAATAAACATTTTTTATTTAACCAACACTAGTTATTTCATTAATCAGTAGATAAAAAATAAATATAGTATTACATTATATTTGAACTTTCAACTTTAACTCTTTTTAATTTAGTTTCTGCTTCAATCAACTTTTTGTTTAAAATATTTATTTGTAATCCGGATTGTTTTTTTATATTTTTAATTTCTTCTTTTTGTGTATTAACTATTTCCAGCTGTTTGTTCAAATGCATTGTTAGCTCGATCGTTTTTATCGGAATCTAAATACATCAGTTTTTAAATAACGAATTGTTCTATTCAAATAAAGTAAATTAAAATGTAGATACATACTAAGATATATTATTACTTATGGCAAATAATAAGTATCTCAATATTTATAAATTAATGTTAAGTAGGTATTCATCAAACAAATAGTAAAAATGTTAAAACTTCCAATCAAATATTTTAACATTTTATGAATTATATCCTAACAAAATAATATTGGTAATATACTAAAAAATCAATGTTTCTTAATTCGACTAATATTTAAATCACTACCTATTTATTGTATCAAATAATCCAAGAACCCTTTAATTGAGGCGGAAAAATGGACAATAATATATATATTAAAAATAAAATAATAAGTATAATATAATAAGAATTATTACGTTTTCATCAATATTTCTTATTTCCACTTCTTGTGAATTTAGTTTATGCAACAATTGATTGTTGTCTATATTGAGATCGACGATTACCGATTTATGGGTGATAACGCTATCCTTAGTATGGTTTAATCTTTGAAGGGCCTTTTTTTTTTCCTCTTCTGTTTTATTGAGTAGTTATAGTTCTAAAATAATTTAAAGTAATATAATATAAATATAATACATCTATTAATATTGGACAGTGTTTTAAATAGCTTTAATAAGTTTTTATTAATAATAAATAATAATATTTACTCTCTTTTTTTTCCGTGTCTAATTTTCTTTGTGTACTAATGTAATTGTGATGAACTTCACTGTATTCAAATTTCAGATTATTTAATTCTTTCTGTTTTAATGAAAAATATATATATTTAATTCCAGTGACACTTTATTATGTCTCGATTATGATTATAATTTAATGACATAAAATATTTACCTCTAAATTTCTGTTTTTAATGGTTTCAGTGGTCAGCTTGTCTCTTTCTATTCTATATTGTATGTGTTCATTTTCAAGGTCTTTTCTTAAAATTTTATTTTCCTCTGCCAATTTTTTATTTTCCTTTTGTATAGGCTTTAAAAACTCTACATCCATGGTCTTTAAGTCTTTTAATCTTAATTCTATTAGGTGATCTTTTCTATTACACAAAAAACGAATAGTATACAATTGATAGTATTGTTAATTGTCATTTATAATGAAATTTACTCTTTTAATTTTTGATTTAAATGGTAGATTCTACTTTTATAAAATTTTTTTTCTCTTACACCTAGGACAAACATATTTTTTTACAAGCATGAAAAATATAATATAAATAAAGTTTATTCATAATTATCATTTAACGTTCAAAGACTATTGCACGATTATGTTAAAAACAAATTATTATAGAAAATAATTTATTAATTTAACATATTATCCATAATAATATACGCAACAATCATTTCTAATTTTATTGGTGTTTGGTGAACATAATTGTCATATGGTAACAGTTATTTTATAATTCTTAATCCTAATTAGTACACTGAAGGTCATAATATATAATTATAACCTATATTGATATTATAACAAAAACTACAACGAATAAATAAAATTTAATATCAGAATAAAAATTGTTTGTTGATCAAATAATATAGTATAATGTATATAAGCGGCATATTTGTGTCGGTGGGAGGGGTAAGTCGAATATGTTTAAACCCCCCTATGATAAAAAAAAAAAAGACAAATTGCTATGAATCATATTATTTTTTACCTTTTTTAGATTTTGCACTATAATGTATACAAATACAGAACATGTTTATTTTTATTTTTTTGCAATTATTTTTTTATATTATAAAACATTGTGAGGTGGTGGGTATGGGCTTTATGAAAGCTCCTAAAAATTTTTTTTAAAAATTTCTAAATACGCCTCTCATGTACATGCATATATACGTATAATGTATATATAAATGTCATACGTTATACTCATATGTCTTATCAATTTTTAATAAACTAATTTGTTTCAATATTACCAATATATTTATCATCTCTATCTATCACTCCACAATTACATATCACTGATTCTTGATCCAATCTTGGGTGCTTCAGATGTTTATTAATACCCTATTAATATTATAATTTATAGCAGTTATTACATATCAACTTGTACCAATGTAATCTGATTTTAAAGTTAATTTTAACATTTAACATAATTTACATATTATCATATTAACTTACATATTAAATAACGAGTTACATTTAAGTTTTAATGAAGTTCCAGTTAACTGAATTTAAATTCATAAATATTTTTAAAATATAATATTTGCAATTAAAACAGAGTAAAAATATCCGAATTGGGTTTAAAAAAAAAAACTTAAGTGATAATGGTAATTAAAAAATTAACTCGCAAAAAAAATCTTTCAGAATTCAATTAGTCATTATAGGCATGACAAAAGAAATCAAACATTATGATTATGCATTATTATGATTAAATGTATAGTTTTGAAATACATACCACCATTTGGATGGGAATGCCTTCTTGATTAAATCTGTTTTCTGATTGTATAAGTTTCTGTTTTAATTCATCTATTTCTGTCTACATGGCTTCAATAGTTCTATTAGCAAATACAAATCTTGTTTTTTTACCCTCTAATTCAGCCTAAATTTAGCATTTAAAATGTATAATTTTTATAATTATAATTATTTTGTTTTTATATGTTAAATTACTATCTTAATAATATTTTCTTTGTTTTCGGCCTTTAATGTCTTATATATTTCCCTTTTTGTTTTATATTTTTCACTAATCTTATCACATTTTTTATCTTTCTCCTTAATAGTGTTTTCAAAATCAGCTTTTTGCACAAGCTAAAATAGATTTTTATTGTTAAATTATTATTTAATATTTTAAGTTAACAGTAATTATTAAGAAATATTTTATATAATATATGTTTACAATAGTATCGTTTAAATGTTTATTTTT
This sequence comes from Eriosoma lanigerum, assembly GCA_013282895.1. NCBI lineage: Eukaryota > Metazoa > Arthropoda > Insecta > Hemiptera > Aphididae > Eriosoma > Eriosoma lanigerum. Next base: position 6,298,031 of record CM023357.1, on the reverse strand, counting down.
GTTAACTTCGTCGTTAAACTTTTGAATATCGTGATCTCTTCTATCAATCAATTTTTGATTTTCTCTCGACAGATGGGTTATTTCATGTTGTAATTTTTGTAACTTATCCTATCAAATAATAAATTATTATTGAATACATAATCTATTAATTACCATTTTATTACTTAAATAGATACCAAAATAAAAGATAATCTACCTATCACTTTATCTATACACTTTTAATTTACCTGATGGTCTTTGATTTCTTGTGAATGTCTACTTTCATTATTTTCAATTATATTTTTTAACTCTTTATATTTTTCTTCATGCATTATACACGGTATAAGTTTTCTTGAGATTTTGTATCTCAATCTAAAATTTTATGGTTATATTAAGTGTATAATTTATAATGTTATATCAAGTTTAATTTACTTCTAAATTTTTAATTTTCTCGTCCTTCTCATGTGATTCCAATTTTAATTTATTATATAAATGTTCTTGTGAATTTGTATGTGAATGTGACTTCATCCATTTAACTTTTTCTTTTCTGATTGATAACTGAAAATACAATTATTATTTATTAGTTAATATAATTTATTATCATGTTGATATGCCTTTATTACTTCAAATTCTTTGGACTCTTTCTTAACTTGATTGATCAGTTTTTGAAGTTCATGATTTTCAATCTTCCATCTAGTACTATCACCTTTGTGTTGGATTACCTCGGTTTTTAAATTTGATACTGTTTCATTTAGTTTTTTATGTGACCTTATTAATAATTTATTTCTCTATATTTCTTCCTATTTGGAAAAATTAAATATGAATTTTATTATAGAATTATAGAAATTACTTGCATTAAGGATTTAGATTATCTGTTTAGGGAAGTGCGTACCAAGAGTACATATTAAAAAGCTTATAACTACGATTAATTCTTAACTAAGGTTAACTTTAAAAATATTGTATTACCAATACCTATATATTATTATACTCGTATATTACTTACTTAATATACCTAAAATCTACACATACTCAACTCTTAAATTAAAACATATAAATACCATAAAATGATAATTATTATATATATATACAAATAGTAAACATTTTACCTATTTAAAAACATAGTATAGATACAGTGGTGTCAAACGGGGGGAGGATAAGGGGATATATCCCCCCATGAACTTTTTGTTTTTATATATTATTTTTAACAATAAATCGTTATTACCTTTTCATTTATATAATAAAAAAAAAGCGAGAAGGTCTATTTAAGGCATTCCTAAATTAGTGGAAATTATTAGTACTTTATTATAAATAAGATTTGAATGAAATAATATTGCATTAAAAAATACGATTCTGAGAAAAACTCAATATAATACAATATATTATACTAGTCGTTCCATAAGTTTACCATGTGTGTAAAAAGGAAAAACTTTGAAGAAATTCGAAAAATGAGCTAAGTAAAGTACAAAGAAGATGCAATTTTCTGTCGAAGTAAATCCTATTTATGGTAATCGGACCATTATTTCTACCCAAAAATGTGTCTTCATATATAAAAAAAAATCACAATCTTCAATTTTACTAAAAATATTCAAATTTTTTAAGCTTATAAAAAAATTGTGACTTACAATTTTCAAAATATTTTGGAAATTGATAAAGTATTAAATGAGTAGGCTTCTACAAAATTTTTAAACAGGTTAACCCTAAATTGCATGGAATTATAAACATTTTTAGAAAAAATTTCAAATCTCTATATTTCGTTAGAAAATCATGAAATGTGAATACTTCAAAAAATATGTCAAGTCCCTACGATTAACACTTAATTAGTTATCACGAAATAAAAATAATTAAATAACAGTAACCAAACTTTGTCAATTTTACACCAATATTTGGTAGTTTTTCATCTCCCAAGGAAATACTTTTGAGAAATTCGAAAAATAAATTTAAAAAGTACCAACGAGATGCAATTTTTTACCGAAAGCATACTCTGTAATTGTAAATTACGATTAATTCCAAAATATTTTGGAAATAGATTAAGCTGTACATTATGATTATGCTTGTGTAAATATTTTAAATGTAAATTAAAAACATGGTAGATATAATACTTTAATAATTATAATTGTTTATTAAATATCTTTCTATAGAGTCATCTTAATAGATGAATCATAGTAGCTGTTTATCGTAGGTTCATAAATATAACACTAGATGAAGTACTGGATGAACTTACAAAAAAAAAAAAAATAGATTTAATAATTAAATAATTCTATTACAACGTTATTAATATTTTCTATCCATTAAACATATTGTTTTCAGTTTGTACATTATACTATATTGTATCATTATATAAAAACTGATATTAGCAATTGTCAAAGTTTATGTTGAAAAATCAGGATCATCCCTCCCATGACAAGATCATTTGACCGCCTATATATAGATACCTCGACTCCTCTTATGACAAATTATCAATTTTAAACTAATTATTTTTTTTTAAATAATAGCTAATTTATTTAATTTATATGGTACCTAACTAGTTATTTTTTAGAACATCATACTAAAATATATATTCACAGTATAACTTACTCTAGTTACTTCAAGATTTTTAATTTGTGTTTCTTTTACGGCCAATTGTTCGTTTAAAGATATTATAGTTTGGTTATTTATTTCGTTTTTCTCTAATGTTTTACTTATCTTTTTTTCTTGTTCTTCTAATTTTTTGGTCGCAATGCTCAAAGATTCTTCTAGTCTATTGAAAATAGACAAAATATATCGATATCGATATCAATATATAATATATTTTATAAAATATATATTTAATTGCATTAGGCTTACACATCATAGCGTTGACGCATGAGATAACATGTAACGCAATGAGCTTTTTGCTGTCCAAATTGAGATAAAAATTTTGCTTCCAATAAATGAGCATCTATATCATTTACATCATTGTCTTTTACAAGACATGGATGCTTACATTTTCCAGTATACGTCATTTTAAATAATATATACAAATTGTACTTTTATATAAGAGAGCTTTAAACTGGTAAAAATGAGTTATTCATATTCACTCATGTTACTATAAATAAAGACGTTTCTAACTCAACGTTTTAACATCTGGTATATATTTATCAAAACAGTTTATTAAATTTAACGATTGTTACATCATTATTGATTTGAATGCTTACGATATTTACACTCCCCTATGCGAAGTGAAGAATATACAGGAAGTATAATCCCTTATATGCAGGAATAATAATAGTCTAATTACCATTAATGTGGTATGCTGCTTCAGTATTTTTGAATTTAATTGGTTTTTAGGTAATTTTTCAAATTTCTTAATAGTTTTTTAAAAAAACTCCCTAAACTCCTCAAAAATGGCCGATAAATTCAATTTCACGATCTGACAGTTTAATAGAAGTAGAACCATATCTATTTATACTACTAAAGTTATAAAATATTTTGTAAATCGTAAATGATGTTTTTGTTTTTATAAGTATTTTTTACACTTTTTTGAGCATCAACAATGGTCTACCAATTACTATAAATGGACTTTGCATTTAATAGAAACTTGTATGATTATAATTGAGTAATATATAATCATATAAATCTGAAAATGTCAAATATCCAGCAGCCACGTTCCCCAAAATATTAAATATTTAGTCACATGGTGCAATTGTTCCCATTTATGCCGCCCCTAAGTAAAGTCCTGAAAAGCGCGCCTCCAGGATAAAATCCTTCTACTAGGGGCAAGATATGAACAAATCGATATATTTTTTAATTTATTATATATTTGACAATTCCGGCGCGTCATGCGCCTCTCGACGCTGATAAGGTATAATATATAATATAATATTTTTATTTTACATTCTACATTTTTACAATTTTATTTATACCTAACTAATATTAATTAATAATTTACTTATATATAATTAATAACATTATTGCAATATTATTATTGTTATTATATATTTACATAACAAATATACATTTTAAATTTAATTTATACATAATATATCTAGGTACTTATGGTATTCTATTATCTCAAGTGTATAAAGTTTAAATTATTTGATAAAATGGTACAAAATGTTGGATTTTCAAACTTTAAATCTTCAATAGAAATGCATAGTAATGGTTCATCTATTTGTTCAACATTGAAAGCCTGATAATGGTTATCAAAATATAATGTTGAATATAATTTACATATTAAGTAAGGAATGTTTTCATTTATAAATATATTTTGAATACAACCAAATTTTGGAAACATATTATGATCTTCATTAATATTTATAGTAATAAACATATTATATGTGAATCCACAAACATGTACATAAGAAACAAATGTTACAAATTTTGTATTAAAATTATGAAAATATGTTGATATAAAAAAAGTAAGTTGATTGTTATATATTTGTTCTTGTAATTTTGTAATTTGTATTATTTTACCAGTTTTTAAAGAATTTATTGAAATTTGTTTATTCATAAGTAACCAAGAAAATAATTTTAGTTGATGTTTTAATGATAATATATAAAGGATATTTTTAAGGGAGGTTGTAGATCGAGCAGTCTTTAAACATTTTATGCTTGGCTTCAAATCTCATTGACCAAATTAACAAAAGGGGACCAGACTTTTTTAGTATCATGGGATAATGAAGCATATTATGATGTTTAGGTTTTAAATTAATGCGAAATAGTTTCAAATATGACTCATGATGTTCACTTATTAAATTTTGTAACAACAAAGTGTATTCTACACGAACATTTTTTAACAATACAATATTAATAATTTGTTTTAATAAAATATATAGTAACCATAATTCAGAAGATTCTGGAACTAAGTCTCCAATTATTAAGCCTAAATATCTAGTGAAACATAATGTTTCACTATCAGACATTTTAAGTGAACATTTTTTTAATGTTGCCATAGTTACTAGAGGTGGTCTACTTTTAATGTCATTGATACCATATTTGAAACATTCAATTCTATTATTAAGTACTTCGAGAGAAAAATATTTAAAATCTATTATTATTTTATATAAAATATTAGATATTTCATACTTGCAAACACCTTCAAATAAATCATGCATTATGACAACTGAAAAATTATCAGTAACATGAAAATTATTTAAATTATTCCATACAGAATTTTCTGAGATACCCGTTAATGAAATATCATTTATAAGAACATCATTATTATAATTTTGTACATTTCTTAAAGGATCACTACATTTCATTATTGTTTGAATGTGACATATATTTTTGGTAATTTACAAAATCTACAAGGAAATTTAGCTACAAAACTTTCTGAGAATCCTAATATTGAATGAAGGCCTAAGTTGTCACCCAAAATGAGGCCTAAAGAAAAATATATTTGATAATTAATATTTTTTATTTGAAAGGAAATTCCAACATCTTCTAAATAATTTAATTCGGAAATTAATTGTTTGAAAGTCTGACTATTTCCACATTCTTTTTTGTCATCAGTCTTAAATAACATGACTAAAAATATATAATCAAGTGAAGATGCCAGTTCTGGAGGAATACATGGAATTGAAAAATACACAGTTCCAAGTTGTTGACTTCCTGCATGTGATCCTAATGGGTTATTTACCTCAAAGTTATCATAGTATAAAAAAATAGGAAACATTATTTTGCCTGGATTTATCAAAAGTGTTTTTTTCTATAAATCAGATTGTATAAAATTTGATATTAAACTATTATCTTCTACAGTCATCAAATTATTATTATAGGTCATCATTAAATCAAATAAATTGGAATGGTCCATCATTTTTTTGAGTACATCTCGTAAGGGTATAAAGTAGATATTAATATCTTTATGTTCTAAAATTGCATGTCCATTATTTAATTTGTTGTTTAATCTATGCCTGATGACAATGGGATTTAGTCGTATTAAAACATTCATTTTGTCAAGTGTTTTTAGTCTAAAATACTCAGAGTCTATTGTTTCAAAATTATGAATTAAAATATCAAACATTTCAATTATTATTTCATTATTTTTTTGGTTTGATTCAAAATTATCTACAACTTTTTTTTTTAATATGGGCAATGTGGAATATAAATATGATTGAACATCATCTAAAAGCTCTTGAACTTTCCTTCGTGATATCTCTGATTCTTTATACCATTTGCTTGCTAAAGTTATTGAATTTAATTGCAATATTTCTTTAAAATTAATCAATGTAACATTTGTTTCTTCTACTAGTAGATCATTGTTATCTACTGATTCATATATAAGCTTACTAATATATATATATATATATATATTATTTATTATAAAATATAATATATGGAAATTTATAAATATATAAATAAATTTAAAAATTGAATATCAATGTAGCTAACACATACTATTATAGGTATATATAAATTGTCTAATAATATAGTATTTGAAATAAATATTATATAATTATTTTAGAATTTATACATTTCAATTTAAATTATTTAAGTCATTTATTATATGTTTAATTGATTGATATGTTTTGTCATGCGATGTTGTAATATTATAAAAATATTTTTGAATAAAAATCCATATTTGTTCTCCTTCAATAGGGTAGTTATAATTTAATATAAAAAACTATTTAAAACAAATATCTACCGCTTTTTGAGGTGTTTCTACTTTGTATTTGGTGTTATCGATAATTACAAAACAATCAGACGCATTTGTATTGTCTAATATAGATCCAATTATTATAATATATGGTTGCACAGTGAAACCAAATTTAAGTGCTTTATTAGATGCAACAATCTTGGTATTTTTGAATTCACTTGTAGTCTGAAATTAAATAAATAATATAATATAAATAAATATAATAAATAATATGTTGTAACTTATGATTCACAATTATATAAAATATTATTTAATAAATAGTTTTCACTGAAAGCAAAATTATTTTAAATTATCATGGTAGTGAGAATTTAGCAGATTCTATAGACTGATAGTTATCCAAATTAGTAATTAGCATTTTAAAGCATTAAATTATTTATTGAAAATTGGTAAATAAAAATCAAATAATTTGTTTTTTATAGATTTAAAAGTATAAAAAAAATATTCAAGAGAATAAAGGATATTTAGGTTCGTACTATAAAAATATTATATATTTATACTTATAAAATATCAATTTTTTATAATTGTATTTATGTATGATGTAATTTTAAATTAGTTAGTCCAACTCAATTAAAAATATATCATTTGTGAATTAAATAAAATCTTCTTGAATGGGTCTTAATGTTGTGTCATGTATTATGATTAAATGTAAAATTTTAAATATATTTTGATAATATTAGCTTACAGAAATGAATTTAATAAATGCATCTGCCTGTTCTGCTTTTGATGGCCTCCAGCAAGAATTTTTTATAGTTGTTTTTTTAATTTTCAACGTAGTAGAAGAAAATATAATGCAGCAAAATCATCATTACCTGTACATAAATATATAAATATTTAAATTCACAAATAGATACATTTATTTTTTATATGCTTTATATTAAATTTAAATACTGACCTACTTTACTAGGATTTATTAATTCTTCAAATATACTATTTACATTATTACCAAATTTTGTTATTGTATTTGTGCTAATGTACTTTTCTTAATTATCCTTAAATAAGTCAAATTTGTTTAATAATGAATTTGTTGAATTTGGGTATAAACATTTTAAATCTAAATCAATCTATAAAATATTATAATCAATTAATTATAAAGTACCTAATCTAGTAAATAGTAATTATTAATTTGTTACGCAGTTATATATATGTAAAACACTAACAAGATAAGATCCCAATGGACTTTTTAAACATGGAAATATATGCATAATATTTTGTTCGTTCTTTTTAAAATATTGATGTCTACCCATAGCTGTATTTTCCCAGTATTGATACAGTATATAACTTGGTTCCATATTATTTTTTAGCCATGTTATTTGATCTTGATATTCTATAATAAAAGATTATGTTTGGTTTCATACCTATATTTTGTAATTTATAATTTATTATGTTTTAAATTTGTAATAATGTATTAAAGTATAACCCTGATTTTCCACAAATGGTTGAGGTTTTTTTAATGGGAGATTGTTTTGTAGCTGTGGTAATATTTTTAATTTTTTTCCTAATATTACAATATTTATCATTAAGTTTTCCTTTATTAGATTTAGAGTCATTTTTGTCATAAGGAATGAAATATGTGAATGATGTTTCTGTTGGAAATAAAGCGTCTATGCCTACATATAAAATAAAATAATCACTCTGTTTATATAAATTACATTTTAAAATTATCTAACTATATAATTTATTGTAATGTGTTATCTTATAAAATATATAATTCACCTTTAGCCAAATCTATAAATTTATTTTTGCTTATTTTTATATCAAGACTGTCTTTTAACTCGTGTTTTATTATAACTGAGGACACTGTATTTCTCATTGAATGTGTTAAATTTTTGTTACAGTTATAATAGTTTATTACCATATTCCCTTCTACACAGTGGCGTATTTAGACATTTTTGCTGGGGGGGGGGGGGTCCAGATAATTTTTCTAGCACAATCTAGCATATTTTGATTTCATAACTACATTACTAATACTCATATTGTTGTAAATTATATTAACATACCCGAGTGTTTAATTTTTTACTTACATTTTGCGAATCGTCGTCATCACGTGATCTTTTCACATTTATGCTACTACTATGAGAAGTACTCGCCGTAAAAAAATTAGTGATTTTAGACATATTGCACAGGAACAAATTATAACTCAAAACCGAAAAAAAGGAACAAATTCATTAAGCAGTTAATAATACAAATTACATAAAGAATTAAAGAGGGTCTGTCGATCAGTATCAAATTCTCGCTAAATGCTAATATTCAGTTATTATTAGAATTATCAGTAGTTCATAACTTTGATAAAAACCTCTACCGCCGTATTCTGCTGCAGATTAGCATTGGCCGTTTAATAACCATTCTATCTATAATCGTAGTTTATAAAATTATAACTGGCATCTGGTAATTTAGGCCTTCGAGATAATATTGCCATCATGGCATCACTGCATCATTTCTACTTATAATGGAAACCATGCATAAAACATAATATTATGAATCATAATTTATGATAGAGACAATTTTTTGCTAAATCAATTATTAATAATTACATAAGAAACAATATTTCACACGTTTATATTACATATCAATAGGGTCATGGGGGGGGGGTCCGGATCCCATGGACCCCCCATAAATACGCCACTGCTTCTACACATCCTACTAGAATATCTCCGATATATGTCTAAAAAGTCAATAGTAAAAATAATACAAGATTACAAAATTATACAGTTGTAGGTATTATATATAAATTATAAAAAAATATTCATTACTATAAAATTCAATGTAATAACTTAATATGCTTGTAGATAAAAAATAATTGTTAAAAACATTTAAAATTATAACATGTAAAAAATATATAGTAGAACGGATATTTAAAAAAATTACAATATATACCTATAATGTATATTATATACATTATACATAATATTTTACTATAAAATATATACAGAATTACTTTGAACATATAGTTTTGATCTTCAGATGATACAACAATATCAAATGTAGTAATTTCATTTATTTCAAGATCTTTATTAATTATACTATTATTTGTATGATTTATTTCTATATTTTCTTCAATCTTGCATACCTATTTTAAGATATAGATCATAAATAATAATTAAAAATCAATATACACTCATGACTAAAGAATAAATAAATACCTTTTCATGATTTTTCTGGTTATCACTATCAATAGGATCATTTTTTATTAACTCTAATAAATTTTTATAAAACTTTGATCGTAATCCAATCTTGGGGATTAACTCTTTTATCATTTCCTCGGTGAGTGCATAAAAGGCTATTCTATTAATTTCTTCTTCTACAATATTTTCAAAAAGTTATATTTCAAATATGGATAATTAATTATATTATAGAATGATACCTAGCTATAAGACAGATAATAGAACTTAAAAACTCATTATATCTTTAAGATATTTACCTATTAGTCATTAGAAATACTGAATTGTCATGTCGTTATATTTATAATAATATAATTTAGTATTTTAATTTAATTAATTTAAAAATATTCAAATTCTATTATGCAGCTAATTAGGTACCTAATACATAATCTAATTACATTATATTATATTGTGACATATTGTATATTATAATAATTACATATATTATTATTAGAATTTAAAATTAATTAATTTAATGTAATACAGAAATAAGTACCTAAGTATTTAATAATTATTGTCTCAAGAATTAAAATTAGTTGTAATAGGTACTCCTAGTTTAAATAGGTTTGTGATTTTAATTTGTGTTCTTACATTATTTTTTAATCAATCTAATAGATTATTTAATTATAAAAATATTATTTAAATATTCATGATAAAAATTTTAGGTAGATATGTATTTTATAATTTTTTTTTATTTTAAGCAGGCTAAAATTTATAAAATCCAAATTAAAAATTATAACTAATTAAAAAATAGTTTTATCTGAAAATAATTAACTGAAAGATATCTAAATAATATAAAATTTAGCCTATATAAAATTGTTAAAAATAGGATATTAAGATATGCGTGGATTATGGCAATTCAGAATTTTGTCTCAGTATTATATATATAAATTTCATTCATTGTATAATAAATTATTATGTTATACAAAAATAATTACTTAAGAAAGAAATTTCAATGATTTACAGTTAGTAAAACTTAATTATATATTTAATATTTTAATACATCAGGTCATCAGCACAGATACCTAATAAATTTATAAATTAACTAACTACTTAAGGAAATAAATATTACAAAAGCCAAAGACATACTTACTAATTTAGTAAAATATATATAATATCATAATTCATAATATTAATATATAGGGAAAATAAAATTATTACCTTACTTATTACTCGTCTATATCCGTTTTCTTCAACGATAGCGGTTGTAATAAAGCAGTTCTGTCGTTAGCATACTGTCGCGACGTACGCGAGTATAAAAATATCACAAAGCAAAATATTTCTGCAGAAATATTGTATGAAAACAGTACCATCAACTCGGCGATTAAGCTTTTCGCGGAACCAACGTTCTTTTCTATATACTTTTATGTTTTATACCAATAGATACAATAATTTCAGATTTCTAGGAAATTCAGACGACACGTGCGCCCACAAGAAAATAAGATAATTAGCACTTCGTTGTATAATTGACATAAGCGCACATTGGACGTGAATTTAGTGAGGCTAGGATAATAATTGTATATAATAATATAACTACAATTTTTTTTACATACCAAGGTACTTTAAGAAAGTAAGAAGTACTATATACGATACAAGTTTATACCCATAATATATTTGTTAAAAATAGTCTTCAATGACGAATTAATAATTAAGAGGGCTAAGACTTCGTTAGCCCCCGATCTCCCCCAATATACTGCCAGGGAATGCTTAATTTATAACTTGGAGGTGCCACCCTATGGCGTCTATGAATTAATTGAAGATAATAAATTGATACTTTTTACATGATATTAATATATTAATAATTAGTATATATTGTAAAAACATAAAACAAAAAAGGAAACAATGAGACGTTCATAGCGTCCATATTAATATTTTACACAATAACTCAAAGCAGGTAGAGACAAATCGAAATATAGGTATATCATTTTTAGTAAATATATATAAATTAATAAATTAATATTTTTAATATTTTTGACTAAATTTTTTTAGTGAATGTTACTAAATTTTAGTATTTTAACTAAAAATTAACAACTAAATATTTTTAGTATTTTTGACTAAATTTTTTTAGTAAATGTTACTAAATTTTAGTAGTTTTAACTATAATATGTTTAACTATGTACTATTACCAAACTATTTTTTTCCGTGTACATTAACGGTAACATATACTTGTATTTAAATATAGATATATATTTAATATGTATATACTTCAAAATATTTTGTACGAATTTATAATATGATATAATATAGTATAAATAATTATAAGTTATAATTGAGTTATAAGTCGAAATGACATTGTGATATATATTCTTTACAATATGACTAATTTTTTTGTAATAACCAGACATCTCCATTTGTATTATAATATCACCGTGATTAAAGATCGGATATGTATGATTGTTACATCAATCGATGGGGATTTTTTTTTTTTATAAAACAAGTAAATTTAAGTTTTAACACTTAAAAGTCATTTCGTAAAAAAATAGAGATGTTTAGTTATTGCACCCTAGTCTTCAATTTCTAAATTATGTTAGTCATTAGTCATATATTAAAAATTGAATATCCTTCTCATGATTATACACCTATTCTCCAGTTTTTTCTAGATACTTTAGTTAATAGTAAGTATTCTTCAAGCTTCTGTTTTTTGGATAAATTACTATAGAAATAACTTATAAGTGAATAGTTAATAATATTTGGATACTAGTCATTATTGCGGATAAGTGATAGCTTATAATGCATCAAATCCTGATTTATATATATATATTTTCTTTAGAAAGCTAGATTCTTCACATTTTTAATTCAGTAATCGGTACACGACTGTTAACTTCAGGCAAATTAAACTTAACCAACTTGTTAAAAGCTATTTTTATATTCTTACATTAATCATATTATTTTTCTACAACCTCTATGATTCTAAACACCTTAGTAATAATTATTTACAACAAAATTATTTTTGTTTTATTACTTACTGATACAGTTATAGATGGGAAAAAAAGGTTAAGGGGAAGATATATGTCCCTGGCTCCCTCATCTCCCCCTGTAAATACGACACTTGTACCTATAAGCCCATAGTTAAATATAATATATTATACCTATATTATAGGTAATAAGTATGTCAACTAGATAACACAGAAACAACTACGATCATTGAAAAATGAAATCAAATTTACTATGAAAAATCAAAACACTTTTCATGATATGACACATTTTGTGTATTTATTGTTATTGATTTAAATGGATAAAGAGATTTAAATGTACACATTTTCATAAATGGAATAAATTTTAAAAAATATTACCATGACTTTCTTATCCATCTGGGGAACATGCGCAACGATAGAAAATATGAAATTTTAGTTGACATGCCTAAATATTTAGTCGTGTAAAAACTTTTTATTATTATTTATTGCTTTTATAAATTTAAAATTGCCGCCATAAATATAGGCCAATCACAGCACATCGGAACACAACCCTTATGGGAATAGAAATCACGCGGCGCGGTAACAGGTATCGTGTGTATGTGTGATGACCGTGCCGCACAATACGCATGCGCGTGACGTTTACGTCGTTTTTAATAATTTTTTATACTACTTTTTTGTGTGCGTCTTCTCGTCAACCCGTCAACGATGTGTGTTTATCGTTCTAGAGCGTCCATTTTTTGTCACTTGTCGTGTGATCGGTTAGATTCGGCCGCTGTCCAAACTAGATGATTTGTTGCGAATCGTCCGTTTCGGTAAACATCGTTTATTCAATAATCATATTCACTTTGAATAATTTGTTTTTCTCCGGTTTAGAATATGGTCAACGAACCAGCAGACATTGTGATTTAAACGCGGATCTATCTAATCGTAATCGACGCTGCGGTAGTGATCGTCTTCACGTTTCGTGTTCAGCGGTACCATTGTGAGCGTGTGCGTTCGCCATCCCAACTGTTTTTTTCGTTGCATTAAATTCCATTCATTTACGAACTCAGTCACCGCGTGACATCATAATAAGCAATAAGCACAAAAAGTGGGTAAGTGTTGCAATACATAATTTCTTAGTTGAGACGGCCGTATAATATATTATGATCATTAGTGCTTGAAGGAACCCGTTCTAAGGGACGCACCGAGTCCCGCATGATAAAATATAATGAGCAGAACCGTAGTCAGGAGAGTGCAGCTGGGAAGGTATTTTGCGGTGACCATAAAAAAAAAATTTGTTTAGGTTTAAGTTATAACCCATCTTATCCAAAAATTCATCTATATTCCAATTTGATTATAGAATTGTTAAATTGTAGATTGTAATATTTAAAAAGTCAACTATTTTAATAAAAATAAAATTAGAATTTCTAATATGACTAAAATTTTAAAACTATATGGCGAACTTGTCCATTTCTACCCATAATACAATTATTATTTTCTAAAAAATAATACATAAATATAAATGTTATTCTCAATTAATGTAGATTTATGATAGATTTATATTTAATAGAGGCCGATAATTCACTAATTGGGGTCTCTGCAGCCCAAAATAATTGTTCGAGAGTTCGGGAGCAGAAAAATCTGCTGCCCCCATGTGCACGCTTATGTATATTATAAATTAAAATTATTAGTATTGCTATTGTGAGTCATTAATTACATATATCAATGATATTATATTCATATTGTTTGTGTCAGTGACCAATAATTATTATTTATTGTGCCATTTGGGTAAAGAATTTTTACATTTGATTGAACTGTTGTATATTTTATTTATTTAAATTGTTATTTATTATAATTATGTAGGTATTACATATGTGTATTCTTTATTAATTCATTACTGATATAATATAATAATGTAAATAAATATGATGTACATAATGTGCATCATTTATTGTTGCCTATATTAGATTCTGAGCGAAGCAGAAATGTATTAGTTTTACAAAGATGTTTTTTTTTTTTGTGTGTATAAAAACACTTTTTCAAAATGGTCCAATAACCACAAATAGAATATGCTTTTAGTAGCAAATTTTGTCTAGTTGGTACTTTAATTGGCTTATTTTTTGAATTTCTTAAAAGTTTTTCCTTGGGACATGAAAAACTACCAAAAAATAGTGGAAAATCGGCAAAATTACAGTTTCTGTTATTTCGTGATAACTAATTGAGTATTAATCGTAGGGACTTGAAATTTTTTGAGTATTAATATAGGTGTTTTATAATAGAGAAAAAAAATGTGGAAACGATTGGTTGATTTTCTGACTAAGTGTAGAGATTTATGATTACCTGCAATTTTGGGTTTAATGGTTTAAAAATTTTATAGAAGTCTACTCATATAAGAAAATGAACCGCAGTAAATTGAAAAAAAAAACAAAGTGTTGCATGTAAGGAAAGATTATAAGCATGCTTCAACATTTGTAATACTTATTTCTATACCATTGTTTATGCACAAGATTCATCTGGACACCCTTAGTTCTGTAGAGTAATATTAAATTCTGAATCTCAGCTTAATTTTATTTCGGTTGTCTGTATGAACCTGTGTGAACCTGTATGAACAATTATAATTTAATAAAACAAAGACTACTGTGTCAATATCAGGGGTCCGGTCCATCTCTTCTTCCATTGTTCACCTTATGTCATGCGCCTATGCACCATATTGTTATGCTCTCAAACTGTAGATTTCCATTCAATACAGAAAAACTGCGTTCTCAAATTATCAACTTGGAACAGTTAAACATACCTGACAATGTATTGAATGGTTTAGCTAATCTGCAATTTCATGTAGCAGTCCTTTTAGATATATTACTTGGCACTAAATGTATATAAAAATATATTCTATTACATTTTCTTAAGTGTACGTCGCCAGCTGTCATCATCACATCATTCATTCTTCATCAAATAAAGTTCGGTTGGATATTGGGTGGAAAGTTATTCTAAACGTCTTTAGTTCAGTCAATTAGGTTTGAAAATGTACAAGTGAAGAAATATTTTTTATTAACTGTGAAACAAATAATGTAAATGGTAAATTTGTTGTAGTGCTTGCAGTTAATGACAAACTTAGTTACAAATATCGGTATATTACTTAATGATGTTCTTAAAAGACCGAAAGTACAACTTGATATATTTCATATTATACTTTTGCATTCATCAAATTGTAATCTCAGTTGATGTCAATAAAAAGTAGGCAAGTGTTTAAATTCTAAGCCAATGACCCATTAGACAATCGGGCTTCAACACCTGCTCATTTTCTTATTGGTGGTATCATACTATACTGTTTATAATTATATATAGCTATACTGCCTGATCCAAACGGATCTATAATTTCTATGTCCAGGCTAAAACACATTACTGTGGTGCGATCTTACACAACAATTTCCTACCAATTCTGGATAAGAATACAAACAGTTTACCCTAGTCCTAAGAGTACTGTTTACGTTGTCACCCTACGGTATCCTTTGGCAGTACTTTTCAACACCCTGTAATGAAACTCGTTACTTACAATTGAAAAACAACACAGTCTCCCAACAATTAATTGTTATTCGTTATATCATTTTTATAAATTTTCATTGTTATTATTTTCGTGTAGAATTTGTTGAAAGGATCTGTCTTTCAAAGGGACTGTCACTCAAGGGATGTTGCTCATCAAGTATTTATAAAATTCAACTTTCCTTCCAGCGCAGTCCGATTATAAATGTTTCGGGTTTTTATTTTTAATCGTGCCATCTTATCTCAGCGCAGCCGACTCC
The DNA here is from genome assembly GCA_013282895.1 of Eriosoma lanigerum. Lineage (NCBI taxonomy): Eukaryota > Metazoa > Arthropoda > Insecta > Hemiptera > Aphididae > Eriosoma > Eriosoma lanigerum. The sequence continues at coordinate 6,281,584 of CM023357.1, read as the reverse complement.
GTTCTTTCGTCAAGAAAATGAGTTTTTTGTTGTGTCATTTATATATGTAATTGGCTGCAGTCCCCAAACCTTGTTTGTTATGAATTGTCCATTTTAGTATTCATGCAATAATTGTATTGCCTTTGTAGTGAACCCACAAGCAACACATTCTACTTCGAAGTCAGTGCCACTGTAAGATTTTGTAATTTACTTCAATATAAATCAAATAAACTTTACGACTTTAGTTTTATTATTTAAGTACTTTTTATTTAAATAAAACATACACCAAAATTTGTTACATAAATTTGTAGATAGATACTTATTGTGTCTACCTGAGACTTACGTTACACACGTACGTAGATGTCTTCAAAATCTGAACTAAATCTAAAAATTAATCTATACATATACAGTATTTATAATAGTAGATCAAAAGTGGGATAAAGGATGTTTACGAAAAAAAGTTAATTATAATGTTATTTTCGTACATTGACTCAAATCCCGGTCTTGACCTTTGATTGTGTGCTTAGAGTTGTAAACAACATATTATTGTCAATTCTCAAAATTATTAACGCAACCAATTATACAACCAATTAATATTCAAATAGGTATTGCTACTAAGTCAATGTACCTAGCTCAGTTACTACATCTTTTACTAATTTATTTTCCTCAATTTAAAGTGGTTAATGAACGACTATTGTTAGTTAAATCTTCAACGTGGTTGTCATCGTATCAGTTCCCGTGATTACTAAAGTCGTAATTGTCTTCGTATGTTTTATTTAGCGGTGTCATTGTGTGTGTGCGCGATTACGCCTGTATTTTTCATTGTTTTCAAATCTATTAATTACGGACCTCAAAAACGTATTTTGCAAATGTAGATTCCCTCAGTACTGCTCTGCTCTGATTGGTTTGTTTGAATTTACCGCGGTTTTGTTCATCAATTTTATGTTAGTTTATCACCGTATTTTTTTGTAATTATCTAGAAATTCATACTGGATTATGATTACTTATTCATTATAGTAAAATTGATTATTTTATACAATTCGTCATTCCGGTAGAAATATACCACTATATCTCCTCATATTTAACGTAACAAATATCGCGCTTTTTTAAATAATCTAAACAATCTTAAACAATTTACGAATCTATGTATAGATATGTAATGCTCTAGCACTTCGTCGATTTTCTCCCAATTAGCGAAGTTAGACGCATTTACAACATAACACAAGCTCTCTTCTTTAGATGGGACCTGTCGACTTAAATTCGATCATCCACATTGCCTTGTCTATTGCGTCGCCTTCACCGAAACATAGATTATAAACTCTACTCAAGATGTTAGAACGACTCTTTGGAATGCCTATGATACTAGGATTTGGTACACCGTCTGGCCTTGGGGACTTTCCTATTGGAATTGTACCAGCTTCTTTCCTTATTTCATCAATCGTGATCTCTGAGAATTCTTCATACTTGTCATCTGTCTGCTACCAAATAACTGAGATACTAGGAAAAAGTGTGTCTATTATATGTTCTAATTATCCTGGAAGCGTTTTCCCAGGAATTGATATATTTCCGAATAAATTCTTCCTAACTATCTTATATGGAAGGCCCAATGATCGGATTCCACCTGTTAGCATAGCTTACTCCAGCTTTCCTTTTTACTCTTCTCAATTGTAAACCTTAGATGTTTCCTTGCTTCTTTGTACTCGATGAATTCTAAATTGTTAGGATCAAGTCCTCCTTTACGTCTTTTCCTTTTGAGTGATCTTCTAGCCGAGTTATATTTTTCCGTAGCTCTTCTATATCACTATTCCACTAGTAGGTCGGTTTCTTTCCTCCTTTGTAGGATCCTTTGGGTATGCTTTAGTTGTACGTTTTCTCAACGATAGACACCAGTCTGCTTGACGTTTAGCTGCTGTGTCCGCATCTTCCATCGTAATTGATCCTACATATGAGTTTAATTATATCAAACTTTCTCCAGTTCCACCTTATCTCCGTTTGTTTCCTGATTTGGTTTTCATACTTGTTTGATATCGAATGTTATGTTTTTATGGAGAATTAGCTATTCTTCGTCTAACACTTTCCAACCATTACTTGTCAGGTTTGGACTTATAAATGTCACGTCGATAAAAGTGGCGGAGTTCTTCCCCCTCACAAAAGTTGGGGAGCCTCCTTGATTGCATGCTATTGGGTACATTGACGTCATTAGGTCCGTCAGCAAGGTCCCTCTCGAATCTTCTATTGGACTACCCCAGCTTCCTGAATGGAAGTTAAAGTCATCCGAAGAAATCACCGGGAGTACTGACTCTCTTATGATCGTCTCTAGATGACCTAGAAAATCGCAAAACTCGTCGATACTCGAACTGGAACTAGATAGCCAGTAGCAACTATAGATCTTGACCCCATAGCTTCAACAAATCTGAAGCATTTCTCGCTTGGTCCTGGGCAATGTATTGGTATGTTTTCTGTCACACGTTCACTTGAGTTCGAGAACCATCTGGCTGTTTCTTCATTAATATGATTTGGCTCGTTTACCAAAATAACATCCGTTCCTAACTTTTCTGTTTACCGCAAAATAAGGTTCTGTGCGGCCGGCCTACTCCTATGTTAACTTGAAGTATACGGGTCATTAATTAGAGGTCGACTGTTCGCACCCTGCTGTAATCTCCTAATTACCCTCGCCATCAGTAGTCTGTCGCGTTGTTTCTGCCTCAAGTTTGCATCTCAATGCACGTGCTTGTTCCTGATCTGCCGAACACTCCTATGCAAAGTGATCTGTGACATCACATCTTTTGCAGCTCTCTGCTTTGTCGATTCTCTTGCATCTCTGGATAGGTGTTTCAGGCACTTATAACTGCGATTCTGAAATTCGCTTTCGCGTACCCGGCATTATACAAGTCCCACTCTAAGTCAACCTGCCGCTAGTAGATTTCTTGCCACCTCCGTCGCCGTAAGAATAGTCACCACTTGGCTACCTCCATATGCCCTCTATGATCTGATTACTTTGGTGTCTGCTGTCTCCGCCTTAAGTTCACGTGCGATCGCCTGCTTAACTTCTTTCTCGGTCGTCAATTCATCCAAGTCTTTCCGATCAATTTTAGATTTGTTCTTAGTCTTTATAATCGAAGCTTCAGGACCGAGAGTCCTCTTGACTTCATTCCTTACCAGTTCCGCAGCCTCATCTCCACCATTAATTTCTACTAGCAAACTGCTATTTCTTGTTTCTCGCAGTTTTATTATTATTGTATTGATTTTTTCGTTGTTGACCTTTTAAGGAGCTCAGGGAAACCATCGTTTTCCTTCCTTTCTATAACTGCTAATGGTCTTCTTTTAGGAACACGTAGATTCTTGCCAGGTGCCTCCCTAGATAGTCCTTCGTTTTTTAACCTTTGCCCGCCTACTGATCACTTCATTCCAAGGTGTTTCAACCTCATAGGTCGATATACCCTGTTTGAATTCGCTGATCTCTTCCAAAATTTCCGTTTTGAATTTTTGAGTATCGGGTATCGTGTTCGTATCTACATCCTGTCTCTGTATCAATGTCTCCAGTTATCGCTGCCCGCATTGTTGTTACTCATCCATCATCACATTTATTAACTTCGTGGTGTGGCAGTTTTGCTGCTGTTGCTGTTGCTGCAGTCCTCGCACACGCTGATCAGTGACATCCGGGAATCGCACCATAGCTAGTAGTATAGTTCGCGATTTGATGTCAGTTTTTGTGTTAGATGCGGCCTGGAGTGATGCTTCCAGAGCATGTGTCTCTGAGTTTCTTTTAATAGTCTTGTATATTTCGCTTCTGCTTGCGCTCGTGTCATATTCACCATTGCAGTTGTTTCAGTGGCTTTCTGGCCACCAATGAGAGCCTGCTCTTTACTCCCATCGACAATTACCATACAACACCATAGTTAGAGACCTGCGATTCCCCTAGACTTTGGTTGGAGGCTTGTGATGATTTGGACACCTAGGGCGACTTACCTTCCCCCAGCCACCGGGTCAGGGTTCTCCAATAACCCTGATTCAGTAACCATTAATTACTTATTTGTTTCCATCATGTGTCCGTGGTCTGAACTACTAAGACACTGGAGGTTGTTTGTTCCCCCGGTGGTACGCTTGTCCGCGACAGCTTATTCAGTCCCGAAGGGTTATTTTGCTGATACCCTGTGTATCTACAGGGCTTTCCCCTATCAGCAACCTAAGATACGCCCAATGGCATGCGCATGCACACGAGAACCTAACTTAACCACTTGGAATCATGAGCACACAAAGTAAGTGGTTGCGCATAGGCAGAAATAGGTGACATTAGAACCTTAACCCCCCAAATTTTTATAGAGACGATTACACAAAAGTTAAAACATAACAAGAACTATATAAATATATACAATCCACTTCTAAAAAAAAAACATACTTTTTATTTTATAACCATGAGGCGTTTTTTTTTATGCATATATAACATACAATTTTTATATTAAAATATTAACATGCAAAATAATATAACAGGAAATATTGAAATTATTAAGCTAATTAGTTCAACACAATGTATATAACATATATATAAGCATGTAAATGTTTGTTAGATTTTAGATTTTTATAATCATGACTAACTATTTATGTTAAGCAAATTATTTGAAAAAGCATCTTTTAAATATTTTAATGGCATTAAATTGTGTTTTGCACTTCATATTATTTAATTGACAAATATTTAGTTATATTGTTTGTATACAATAAACTAAAGGTAATATCAT